>PVHP010008297.1:0-55211 GCA_004024765.1 Zapus hudsonius | reverse complement strand
GTAACCTCTTGAAGGTGATTAATGCCTTCAGCAATGTGGCAGGATACAAAATTAACACACAAAAATCAGTAGCCTTCCTATACGCAGAAGGCAAGCAGACAGAAAAAGACATCAGAGAGTCTGTCCCATTTTCTATAGTCTCTAAAAAATCAAATACCTTGGAATATCACTAACCAAGGTTGTAAAGGACTTATATAAGAAAATATTGAAACACTTAAGAAGGAAATAGAGGAGGACATGAGAAGATGGAAAGATATTGCATACTCATGGATAGGAAGAATCAATATAGTAAAAATGGCAATCCTGCCAAAAGTGATTTACAGATTCAATGCTATTCCGATAAAAATCCCAACCTCTTTCTTCACAGACATAGAAAAAATAATCTCTAAATTTATTTGGAAACGCAAAAGACCTTGGATAGCCAAAACTATTCTAAGTAATAAATCCTACTCAGGAGGCATTATCATGCCTGACTTAAAAACATACTACAAAGCCATAGTAACGAAAACAGCATGGTACTGGCATAAAAACAGAAAGATCAATGGAACAGAATTGAAGACCCAGCTTTAAATGGAAGTAACTTCAGTTATTTGGTCTTTGACAAGGGGGCCAACAATGTACGCTGGTCCAAAGATAGCATCTTCAACAAATGGTGCTGAGCAATTGGATAAATACGTGTAAAAAAATGAAATTAGATCCACTCCTTTCACCGTGCACAAAAATCAACTCCAAATGTTTCAGAGACCTTAATATAAACCCGATAACCCTGAACACTGTGGAAGAAAATATAGGAGGAACTCTACATGAAATAGGAGTAGGAAAGAATTTCCTGAGCAAATCTCCAGCAGCTCAGGAAATACTCCAAACACTTAACCAATGGGACCTGATCAGGCTCAGAAGCTTCTGTACAAACAAACCATACTCAGAGCCAATAGACCCCCCTTCAACTTGGGAAATGATTTTTGCCAGCTACAACACTGACAGAGGCCTAATTTCAAAAACATACAGAGAACTCAAAAAAATTATTAACAAAAACCCAAAATACCCCCTCACAAAATGTGGTACTGATCTCAACAGTGAATTCACGGAGGAGGAAACACAAATGTCCTTGACTCATTTAAGAAAGTGCTCAGCATCATTAAGCATCAGAGAAATGCAAATCAAAACCACAATGAGATACCATCTTACCCCTGTCAGAATGGCTATCATAAAGAAAACCAACAACAATCATTGCTGGCGAGGATGTGGGGAAAAAGGAACCCTCATTCACTGCTGGTGGGATTGCAAACTTGTTCAACCATTATGGAAAGCAGTGTGGAGACGTCTAGACAGAATGGACATAGAACTACCAATGGACCCAGCTATCCCTCTACTAGGCATCTACCCGCAAGATACCACATCTAGATGCAGAAAATTTTGTACAAGTATAATTATAGCAGCTCAATTCATAATAACCAAGAATTGGAATCAACCCAAATGCCCATCCATGGAGGTATGGACAGCGAAACTGTGGTATATTTATATGATGGAACTCTACTCAGCTGAAAGGAAAAATGACATATCGAAATTTAGTAAAAAATGGTCTTACTTTGAGCAGATTTTACTAAGCGAACACTCATACGAATAGAGAATTGAACGCCGCATACTCTCCCTCATATGCAGTCCTTAACCAGGGTAACTGTTTTCTTTATGCAGACTAGTAGAAAGAAGTGAGAGGTTATGAATGAGGGGTAAGGGAAGGGCGAAGAGGAATGACTTAAGTAGGAGGTCAAGCCAAATTAGGTTCAAAGACATAAAATCCTCACAAACATACTGTAACCTAACGAGTAAATAGTGGGTGTCAACTGGTAAGAGGGGTCATGAGTAGTAGGGGAGAATGTCTAAGTCTATGAATAATTGAGTAGTCTGAAAGCCCCCGGTCCCGGTCGCCAGTCCCTTCCCTCACTGAGCTGTTGACCAAAGTGACCCATGAGGTTCCAAAAACAAGACAGAATTCTGTCAAGGCTCTTGAATGCCCTCCCCAGGCCTGAGACAAAATCCTGTTGCTGAAGAAACCACAGAATGCCATCGATCATCATCGAGAATCCCTGCATGGTCTGGAATGTTAACCAACCCCCAGATGGCAGTTAGTGAAGTGCTGGAGGGCACTGCACAAGCTGCCAGGGGAAGCTGATTGGCGATAACTGGAGTAAACAGACCATTGGCATGAAACATAGTCTGCGGCCATGAATAGGCTGAACACAGTTCCTACTGGGAGAGAACAGCAAACCAAGAAAGGAGCACTTGTGCAATGAAGGAGCCTGGGCCTGGGGGAGACAATCAACAGCTATTAAATTCAGCCAAATATTCCACTCAGTGAGGGGGAACCCTTGATTGGAACTGGGGATTTAGGGCAATATGCACTGGATCACATACTCTTGGGCTCCCAAGAAAAGATGCACTATACAAACGTCTGACAGGGAGGCTACTAAAAATAGACACTAGGTAATCCAGAATGGTGTATATCTGTTAACCTATATTGTTTTCACTCTCCGATGGAGATTGTGTTTGTATTTTTCAGGATATAGCCAGTGAGCTGTGGCCCATATAACCCTACCATCCGACAGCAGGCAAAAAGCTGAGATCATGGCAAGAGATGAACCAGCACCGTCATATTGTGGAGGATCCATATGAAACCCTGCAGAGAAGGACTGGATGAACAAGGGACCCACAGCCACAGCCATTCAACGAACTCAGGATAAGCCAAATGTGTTTGTGTTTTTCAGGATGCAACGAGAGAGCTGTGGCCCATCTAACCCTACCAACCAACCATAGGCCGATGGCTGAGATCCTGGCAAGAGAGGAGCCTCCACAGTCATATCGTGTAGGATCCATATGGAACCCTGTGGAACCCTGCTGAGGGGCATGGATGATGTAGGGGTTTGCTGAGTCTGGCAGGCTTCTAGGACTGTCTCCTCCTTATAAGGAAGTTGAGGCAAAGTCTGAGGGCCCCTATAAATCTTAGCAATCCTGAACACTCCAGCCCCCAGGCAGGCCACAGATGTCCCCTGAGATTAGCAGGTAATTCACAGCCTAACTTAGTACAGCTACAATAACATACCTAAGCAATAAGGTTACATTTCCTCTACTGACATCACAATTCTGTACATGTCCATGTATAGTCACATAGCCCCCTCAATTTATCTATGCAAAATAGGTATCCAAAGGATACTGGCCCCTACCAATCAAACTCATGAGATGCTCACAGATCTTGCTTCCTATGCTTCTACCTCTGACTTTCCTCTCTATAAGCAACTCCTATCTATACAATAAATGAGAATTGCCCACTGCCGCGTTCTCCCGAGTCTCATCTCTCGTTCGGCTCACAGCTATTCCAAGCCTCTGCTCACCCAGCCCCCGTGGGCGAACAGGGATTTGATGCATGCTGCAACTCCCTAACTAACCCATGGACCCAGAGCTGATGACCCAATGTGTGGCAACCGATCCCCAAAGAAGGCAGACAGATGCCCAGCAAACAACATCGGAACCTCAGCTGGTATCCACCTTCTACAGACTGAGCAGCTGGATCTCTGGAATAAGCAGTGAACGTGAGTCTCCCTTCACACAAGGGACATAGGCCCCAGGAGGGTATCTGGGGTCTGTCCTCCATGCTCTGAGGGCTGGCATGTCTTTGTTTCTTTCTTTATCTTAATAGCCTCTTCTTCAGAGGTTGATAGCCTCTCTTCAGGGGTTCGTTTTTCCTCACTTTTGTTTCCTTCTCTCAAGTTAAAGACACGCTGTAATGTAACTACAAGATCTAAGTAAAGAAAAGTTTCACTCACGGGGGTACAGAAAACTTGCTATCTAAACAGAGACAGATGACTAAACTGTGTGTTTTACCTATTTTCTAAGGAAAGGCAGAAAACTAGAGCTTTCTGCCTGCTTTCTGCCTGTCTCTATAAGCTAAATAAATAAACAAAGCTCCCACTGCTGGAGTCCAAAGCTGGCCTGCTTCTTCTGTAAAGATAAGGTGTTAATCAGACCTGCATTTTTAGTATCCTAGCAACAGAGGTCAATAAATTTCTGCTCACTAGCAGTTCTCCTTAAAAAAATTAAAACTTTTTAATTTTAATAAATATACATAGATACTTAAGTTTACCTAAGGTTACTTAAGTTTAACTCAATAGACTTAATTTAAATTAATTTATAAGGCTTTTTCTCTGTATAACAGTTACTTATACAGATGTAAAAGTAAGTTAAGCCTCATGGCACATCTCTGATATTTATGGATCTGAAACAAAGGAGTTTCTGTTTTAGGTTATTCAAGGTCTTTGCCAATTACGCTACAGAATTAATATTTTTCAGCCATTCTGAACCAAAAGTTTTCCCCCTTGGCTGGATTTGGATTTTCAGTGTTCCTGTGGCTGGGAACAAGGAACACTCAGGCTAGCCCCTCCCAGTCATTGAGACAAATGCTCAGAGGCTTTCATCCTCAGCCGCCTGATGACTGACACTTAGATTTTTACAGAGCTGAGGCAGGGGAATGACAGGTAATAAAAAAGGATTCTCCCTTCTTTGTCATTTCAAGTCACTTCTCTGATTGTACAATGTTCTATACTCTTAGCTATGCCACAGACTTATTATTTTTTTCAGTCTACTTCAATCAGTTTTAAAACTCCTCCAAGGATGATTTGTCAGAGATATTCAGAGATTTTAAAGGTAACAAAATTGTTCCAGATATGATAAAGCTATTATCTTACACCCATAGGTTATAAAAATCTATGGATATATCTATACTAATAAGCATTATTAAAGAAATGGGTTGTCAATTTTCTTAAAATTACATCCATAGAGGTATTACTTAAAAATGTCTAATATTTCCTATTAATAAGAATGTCTAATTCTTCTGATACTGGATTACTTTTTTATAAACTTTAATAAACAGTTAAGTCAACTTGAAACAATTTCTCTTAATCCTATAAAGGATAAGAAACTAAGTTCTATAGATAAATATGTATTATATGCCAGTTCTATAAATGCCAACTATATGTGCTGGTTCTAAATCTTGGACTAAACAATATAAATGCTATATGTTCTCTACTTGCTTATAAAAACAACAGGGGGAGAATACCCCTAGAAAGTGTTTTACTTATAAGTCTGTGTTAAGGATCAGACTGTTCAATATTTGGAGATACTTATCAATGGTTTTGCTCATTTGGCATTCTTGGGGAAAAAAAGGATCTACTCCAGAATTTTCATAAAAGCTCAAATTATAAATTTCTATACTAAATATAATAATTTCCAAAGGTATTTGCTTGGTCTATTTTACTAAGAAAATTAATTTTCATTTTTGTCAAAAAGAGTGATCACAATGTTTTAAAAAGTGACCACAAAAAGTCAGTTTTAACTACTAAATCATCCTCTTTCCTAAAGTGAGAGATGTTAAACTTACAAATGCCAAGACCACAGGCTCAAATTTAGGACAATTATATTGCCCTGCCTGTTTCCCAGGACAAAGTTCCTCCCTGCTAGAAATCATCTTCTAGGTCTTCATCTTATCTTCAACGACTTTTTTCAGCCAGGTTCTTTGAAATCCTTCAGCTGTTAACAGGAAAAGTTTAGCTTCCTTGAAGTTAACTCTTTCAGCAGCCTTACTAATTTCAGTTTTATTCCTCCTCACAGCTGCCCAATGTGACACATATGCTGTTATTAAAATTAACTGTTAATGTATATCATCTGCTTTATCCATACAGGTCAAAAATTCTCTCAGTGGGGCTTTCTCTCTGCAGATCTCCACTGACCTTCTCCCTTTACCACCCACTCAAATGCCTCAAACTGCTTCTTTTACAATCCCCTTCCAGTCCCTTGCTGACTGCTGTTACTATGAACATCACTCTTAATCACCTTGTCTCCATAAAAAAATTATTCTCCACCCAGGTTCTTTGATATCCAGTTCTTTAGCCAAAGGATGGGTATTACCTTTGTTTAATTCCAGGCCCACTGATGTCAGATGCCTCTCCAGTGTTTTTCTTACAGCGACCACCTACATCACATCAGGACTCCAGCTTTGCTATGGTGTGAAGGACATTCCAGCACCTGTGTGAATTCCTCCACCCTTAATTATTGCTCTCTAGCTATGATTGTCCCACAGGCTGAAGAAAATGAAGCGGCATTCTGGCCCAGCCCTTGCCAACAGAAAAACTTTCTTCCTTTCTGGTTGGTGTGCCGTGATGGAGCTCTCCCTGAAGGAGCCTCGGGGATCCCAGGAGCTGCCCTCGCCCAGACCCACCACCTCCCAGGAGACTTCAGAGATGTCAACCACCAGCAGCTTGAGTCCCTCCACAGACGATTGACTTCTCTTGATGAAACAGTGCTCCAAAACCAGAGGACACTAGATGTCATCACTGTTGAACTTGGGGGACATGGACTTGGGGAAAAATATTGTTTTTATATGTTTTATATGTCTTATATGTTCCCAATGCCCCCACCCCTTTGTTCTCTATTCCTTTGATTTCCTGGCTCCTCCCACTCCTCGGTCCTCTCCTTGCTATAGGAATCCTGCTACTCATAGCCCCCTGTGTCATCCAGTTTATCAAACAGCAAATTACCAATATCGCTCAGGTCACTACCAATCAAGTTTTAGTACAGTATCAAAGCTTGCCTAAAGTAACAGAGGCTTATGATGCCACTGCTCCATTATAAAAACAAAAAGGGGGAGTTGTGGGACCCTGCTAAGGGGCATGGAGGATGTAGGGTTTTGCTGAGTCTGGCAGGCTTCTAGGACTGTCTCCTCCTTATAAGGAAGTTGAGGCAAAGTCTGAGGGCCCCTATAAATCTTAGCAATCCTGAACACTCCAGCCCCCAGGCAGGCCACAGATGTCCCCTGAGATTAGCAGGCAATTCAAAGCCTAACTTAGTACAGCTACAATAACATACCTAAGCAATAAGGTTACATTTCCTCTACTGACATCACAATTCTGTACATGTCCATGTATAGTCACATAGCCCCCTCAATTTATCTATGCAAAATAGGTATCCAAAGGATACTGGCCCCTACCAATCAAACTCATGAGATGCCCACAGATCTTGCTTCCTATGCTTCTACCTCTGACTTTCCTCTATATAAGCAACTGCTATCTATACAATAAATGAGAATTGCCCACTGCCGCATTCTCCCGAGAGTCTCTTCTCTCGTTCGGCTCACAGCTATTCCAAGCCTCTGCTCACCCAGCCCCCGTGGGCAAACAGGGATTTGATGCATGCTGCAACTCCCTAAGTACCCCACGGAACCAGAGAACCCAGCAGACAATGACAGATGAACAAGGGACCCATAACCACAGCCATTCAATCAACACAGAATAGGCCAATGAGACAGAAACCAAGGATTTTCGTCACAAAGACCCCTAAGCTCACAACATTAAAGCAGCCTTAATACTCACCCACCAAGACTCAGGGAACTGAGCGGAAGAGGGGGCGGAAAGATTGTGAGAGCCGTGGTGGGGGAGACTCTCCAGAGGCATGGCAACCTTCAGTAACAACACACTTGGGCCAGGAAGACCGGGCTGAGTACTAGGATATCCCAGGATCCCTTGCCACAAGGACTAATACAGACAGCTCATGGAGGAGGATATCCAACTGATCAGGGATGGGGAGGGGGGGAATCGGGGAATTGGGGATAACAACTCATTATTTGCCCACTAAATAATGTAACTCATTATGGACAATAAATATATATTTAAAAATATAGTAATAAATGAAAGTCAAAATACCCAGAGAAATTTGATAATATAAATGGACTTATAAAGCCTAGTAATATAAATGGGAAAAATACATAAGATAATACTAGGTGGAGTTGTCAACACATAAACCATGAATACACAGTGTAGGAGATAAAATTTTACTTATGTCCATTTGGTCTTTTCTTTCCAAAATCCAGTTTTTTGACAAGTATAACAAAACCTATCAGAAATATGAACTAGAAATAGACAATCCTAGGCAAACAAATTGAAGACACCAGAAATAGCTAACTATAGCATAGAATTTGGTTCCAACTAAACACAGACCCAAGAAGCTAAGCTATAAAACACAATTCTTTCTGTTTTTTTTTTTAAGGCAGTGTCTCACTCTATCCCAGGCTGACCTGGAACTCACTCTGTAGTCACAGGCTGGCCTCAAACTCACAGTGATCCTCCTACTTCTTCCTCTTGAGTGCAAATGCCACCACACCTGGCTGAATACATGTCCTACAATATCCTCAAAGGAAAATTAGTCAACCCACTCCAAGATGAAGTAAAAATCTATCAAAAGAGAACAAGGAGTGAGCTTCCAAACTCAAACAAAAGAAAGGAAACAACAGTGCAACACTGCCCATAGACACGGCTGCCCAAACTCAGAGGATATGTGGGTATGAACATTCTCCACTGGATTTCAGGAAGTTCAATGAAGACTGTGCCCCAAGGGAATGTTGGATCAAATTCTCTCCCAGAAAGTAAGTTATATTTATGGCCCAACCTTCCACATTGCAAATGGAGCAATATAGAGATTTAACACAATACCATAAAAATCATACCATCATTCTTTGTTGAGATAGAAAAAAACCTCAAAAAAGAAAAAAGGAATCTCAAAATTCATTTGGAACTGCAGAAGGCAAAAATATTCTCAGCAAATGACACAACTAGGGAGGTGTGATGATTAGATTTTGTTGTCAACTTGATCTTTTAAAAATTATCTTGGGTAGGATTCTGAAGGTTCACAGGCAAGAAGCCCTCTCAGAAAGGAATAGGAAGTAAGGAAGCTCCAGGAAGCTAGAAATGAACATCCCTTCCTGAGATGGTAGTACAAGAAGGAAATTCCAGAAACTCAGGAAGCCAACAAGTCCACCCTAAGGCTATATAAAGGGGAAAGAAATCTCTTCCCTTGCCCCTGCATGTTTGCTCTTATATGTGTGGTACTGGTGATTTTTTTCCTCTCTGCTTGGACCTGTGGAAGGAGAACAATCTCTTTCCTCCATTATGGAATTTCCCCTGAATCTGTAGCTTCAATAAATCCTTTACTCCCATAACTGCCTGATTTGGAGATTCATCCCAGTGGCATGTGGCTGACTATGACAGGAGGTATCACTGTACCCAATCTAAAGCTATACTACAAAGTCATAGTAGCAAAAACAGCATGGTACTGGCATAAAAACAGACAAATGGAACAGGTACCTGAACTAGAGATACTTGATCCTTGACAAAGGTGCCAACAGCATACATTGGAGAAAAGACAGCATCTTCTTTCCCACTGCCCAGTCTCTCCTGGTTTTCCTATGCTTGGGGCTTTGCTGGGACCAAGTAACCCAAGATGACCCTGGATGTCCTGAAGGCATGGGGCATGCAAGAACCCAGGAACTGGGCAGTGCTGAGCACATATCAGCCTCGGGTCCAGGTCTCATGGAACCAGAGATGCCCTGAATGGAATGTGAGAGAGGAGGAAAAGAACAGCTACTGCTCAGAGCTGAGCATGGAGTGTGCAGAGGGAGGGTGTCTGCTCAGAGGTAAGCATGGGGTGGGAGTGTGCAGAGGGCAGTGACTACTCACAGCTGAGCATGGACTGGGGTGTATAGAGGGACAATGACTGCTCATAGGAAGTGTGGGGTTAGGGTGGTCAGAGGGACAGTCACTGTTTAGAGGAGATTGTGTGGTGGGGGTAGTTACAGAGACAGTGATTGCTCAGATGCAAGTGTGTAATCATTTCCTTCTTGATTAGTTCCTCACTTTTTGTAAATCTTTTAGTGAATCCACATTTAAGGGTTTCAAAATAGTTTCATTTACCTAAAATTTTAAAATATATGCAATTAACAGACATATCTACAACATAATACTACTGTTTTTACAACATGAATTAAAAAGCAGTTATATTTTCAAGGAATCAGCAAGACTATTCCATTTTCAATAGCCACCAAAAAAAAAAATCAAATACTTGGAATAACCAACCAAGAATGTGAAAGACTTATTTAATGAAAACATAAAAACGCTCAAGAAAGAAATTGAGGTGGACATGAGAAAATGGAAAGACCTTCCTTGCTCCTGGATAGAATTAATTTTGTGAAAATGGCAATTCTACCAAAAGCAATGTACAGATTCAACACAATACCAATAAAAATCCCAGCATTATTCTTTGCCAACTTAGAAAAAATAGCCTCAAAAAAAAAAAGAAAAGAAAAACAAGAGAGAATCTCAAAATTTATTTGTAATGACAGAAGGCAAAAATATTCTCAGCAATAGAAACACCTAGGGAGCTATCACCATATCCAATCTAAAGCTATACTACAAAGCCATTGTAACAAAACAGCATGGTACTGGCATAAAACAGACAGACAAATGGAACAGAATTGAAGACTCAGCTCATAGTTAAATATGGCTACTTCATCTTTGACAAAGGTGCCAACAATGTACGTTGGAGAAAAGACAGCATCTTCAACAAATGGTGCTGGACAAATTGGATAAACAAATGTAAAAAATGAAACTAGACCCACTCCTCTCAACATGCACAAATATCAACTCCAAATGGACTAAAGACCTCAACATAAGTCCTGAAACTCTTAAAAACCTGGAAGAAAAAATAGGAGGAACTCTCCACAATATAGGAGTAAGGAAAAACTTGAACCTAACCCTAGCAGGGAATTCAACAATCACTCAACCAATAGGCTCTCATCAAGTTAAAAAGCTTCTGTACAAACATATTATAACAGAGCCAAGAGAACACCATTAGATTGGGAGAAAAACTTAGCCAGCTACACCAGAGAGACAGAGGTCTAATATCTAGAACCTATAAAGAACTAAAAAAAAAAAAGTAATAAATCAAACAATCCACTCAAAAAAATGGGGCAGTGAAGAGGGAATTCACAAAGGAGGAACTACAAATGGCTAATACTCCCTAAAGAAAATGTTCATCTTCCTAAGCCATCAGGAAAATGCAAATGAAAACAACTATGAGATTCCACCTACTCCAGCTGGAATGGCAAGCGTTAAAAAACCTAACAATAGATGTTGGTAAAGATGTGTGCATGTGTGTGTGTTGGGGGGGTGGAACCCTCATTCACTGCTGGCGAGAGTGCAAATTTGTACAACCACTATGGAAATCAATGTGGAGGCTCCTGAAAACATAAAAATAGAGCCACCAAATGACTCGGCTATCCCTCTACTGGGTTCTTCTAAAGAGCCTAAAGACTTCTCTTCAATAGAGACATTTGCTCAACCACATTTATAGCTGCTCAATTCACAGTAGCCAAGAATTGAAATAGACCCAGATGCCCATCCCTGGAAAAATGGTTATCAAAGTTGTGGTACACAATAGAATTCCACTCAGCAGTAGGGAAAAATGACATAATGAAATTTTCAGGAACGTGGATGGACTTGGAATGGATCATACCCAAGCAACTCACACCAGCACACATTACCTATATTCTCCCTCGTCTATGTTTCTAATCAAGTTCGGCTTGAATAACAAGCAAACCTGACATGCAACTGGAGAGATTGATAATAAAGACTGACCAGGTTTTGGGGGTGATGGGAGGAGGGGGATATGCACACATCTAAAACCAAAATGAACTGGTACCACAGAATCCTTACTCTTGGACAGTGGGCTGTGTGATGTCACCCCCCATAGGATATGGGGTCATTTGGGAAGGCCCCGACTAGGGTGGGATGAAGCCTCACCCTAATCCACCCGGCTCTGCTTGGAACTCCCAGGGCCAGAAATCCATTTTCTTCCCACATTGAGCCGTGGCTTAGAGGGACCTACAGCCCCCCACACCACACAGGTTTCCGTGGAAGCGCTGATTATCCCTCCCCCCCAAGGAGAGGGGACCCCCCCAAACAAGCCGGTTACCTAGACTAGCTGAAGATGGAGGCCTGGGTCAGCAGCAGACACCTGCGCACACTTCTGCACGTGTGCAGCGCACGGAGCCCTCGTGGGCAGATCTGGGGGTCTTGGCACCCATCACCCATGCTGCCCCCATGCAGGAAGTCAGTGCGACAGGTCTGGGAAGGGCCCAAGGAGCCCCAGAAGATCTGCACAGGCGCAGGAGGCCTGCAGGAAATCTCGCGAGATCTCAGTGCCTGAGGCGAAAGAGGCGCAGCCACCGCAGGTTGGAAAACTGTGAAGGGCTCTATGTGAGGAGCTTGACCTAGTCGGGCTCTGGCCCTGCAGCTGGAGGTTGAGAGCAGGGAGCGAGGAGAGGGGAGAGCAGGGAGGGTGTTTATACATGTAAGTGGATGAACACGTGACCAGGGGTGCACTGGTTCCTGGTACTGCAGATCCGTCAAAAGCCTCTGGTGGGGGAGGTTGTGAGCTTCAGGGGGGTAATGCCTGCTGTTATCTATTATGCCCAACAAACTGCCTTATAAGCACTTTTCAATATTCATGCCCACATGATAATGCTACTCTCACTTTTGTCTGGAGAAGCTTCTCGTTTTCAGATGGCAGTGACCCCTGGTATAACTCAAAAGACATCATAGTGCTGAGAAGTGACCTTGGAGTGTCCAGCACTAGAACATCTCTATCACACCTCCCAAGGCTCAGGGTCCGTAGCAGTAGAGGAATGATTGTAAGAGCCAAAAGACGGCTAGGACTGCTTACAATGAAAGCTTCCGGACACGAAATGGCCTTGAGATTCAGGATTTCATGGTGTCTGATAATACCTACACAAGACCTTCATAATAGGGGGAAAAGATGTTGGCACCGAGGGAGGAGATATGAGGGAAGGTGGGGATGGAATTATAATGGTTTATTGTCTGTAATTATGGAAGCTATCAATAAATTTTTTTAAAAATTTTTATTGTCCATAATGAGTTACATTATTTAGTGGGCAAACAATGAGTTGTTATCCCCAATTCTCCGATGCTCCCCCTCCCCCTTCCCCAACCAGCCGGATATCCTCCTCCGTGGGTTGTCTGGATCAGTCCTTGTGACAGGAGACCATGGAGAGCCTAGTATTTGGCCAGGTTCTCCTGGTCCTAGTATGTTGTTACTGAGGGGTGCCAATGCCTCTGGATAGTCTCCTCCACCACGGTTCTCACAATCTTTCTGCCCCCTCTTCCGCACAGTTCCCTGAGTCATGGTGGATGAGTATTAAGGGTGCTTTATTATTGTGAGCATAGGGGTCTTTGTGTCAAAAATCATTGGTTTCTGTCTCAATGGCTTATCCTGTGTTGATTGAATGTCTGTGGCTGTGGGTCCTACTGGTTCATCCCATCATTCTCTGTGGGATTCCATATGGCTCCTCCACAATTTGACTGTGGTGGCTCCTCTCTTGCCAGGATCTCAGCTATCAGCGTACAGTCGGGTGGTAGGGTTAGATGGGCCCCAACTCTCTTATTGCTTCCTGAAAAACACAAACATAATCTCCATCGGAGAGTGAGATCAGTGAAGGTTAACAAATATACAACATTCTGGATTACCTAGATTCTATTTTTAGTAGCCTCCCTGTCAATCGCTCCCATAGTGCATCTTGTCTTGGGAGCCCAAGAGTACAGGATCCGGTGCCTATTGCCCTGCATCCCAAGTTACAGACAAGGGTTACCCCTTGCTAAGTGGAAAATTTGCCCGAATTTGAAAGCTGTTGATTGTCTCTCCCAGACCCAGGCTTCTCCATTACACAAGTGCTCCTTTCTTGGTTTGCTGTTCTCTCCCACTAGGAGGTGTGGTCAGCCTACTCATGGCTGCAGATTGTGTTTCATGTCAGTGGTCTCTGTTTACTCCAGCTGTTGTTGATCAGTTTCCCCTGGCAGCCTGTGGAGTGCCTTCCAGCACTACACTAACTGCCTTCTGGGACCTGGATACCGTTCTGGACCTCGCCGTGTCTCTCGATGCTGGTCTATAGCATTCTGTGGTTTCTTCAGCAACAGGGTTTTGCCTCAGGCCTAGGGAGGGCACTCAAGGGCTTTGACAGAATTCTGTCTTGTTGTTGGGGCCTCATGGGTCACTTTGGGCAACAACTCAGTGAGGGAAGGAAATGGTGGTTGGGACCTGGGGGTGTCACACTGCTCAATTATTCAAAGACTTAGACATTCTCCCCTACTACTCATGGCCCCTCTTGCCAGTTGACTCCCACTACTTTCTCATTAGGTTACACTATGCTCCTGAGGTTTATATGTTTTGGAACATAATATGGTTTACCCTCATGCTTAAGCCATTCCCCTCCCCCATCCCTTACCCCTCATTCATAACCTCTCACTTCTTTCTACTAGTCTGTGTAGAGTTTACGGTTATCCTGGTTAAGGA
This sequence comes from Zapus hudsonius, assembly GCA_004024765.1. NCBI lineage: Eukaryota > Metazoa > Chordata > Mammalia > Rodentia > Dipodidae > Zapus > Zapus hudsonius. The sequence continues at coordinate 40,967 of PVHP010008297.1, read as the reverse complement.
CTGCATATGAGGGAGAATATGTGGCGTTCGATTCTCTGTTCTTTTGAGTGTTCACTTAGTAAGATCTGCTCAAAGTCAGACCATTTTTCCTAAAATTTTGATGTCATTTTTCCTTTCAGCTGAGTAAAATTCCATCGTGTAAATATACCACAGTTTTGCTGTCCATTCCTCCATGGATGGGCATTTGGGTAGATTCCAATTCTTAGCTATTATGAATCGAGCAGCTATAAATATAATTGTACAAATGTTTCTGTGTCTAGATGTGACATCTTGTGAATAGATGCCTAGTAGAGGGATAGCTGGGTCCATTGGAAGTTCTATGTCCATTCTGTTCAGAAGTCTCCACACTGCTTTCCATAGCGGTTGAACAAGTTTGCAATCCCACCACCAGTAAATGAGGGTTCCTTTTTCCCACATCCTTGCCAGCAACGATTGTTGTTGGTTTTCTTTATGATTGCCATTCTGACTGGGGAAAGGTGGTATCTCATTGTGGTTTTGATTTGCATTTCCCTGATGCTTAAGGATGCTGAGCACTTTCTCAGATGAGAAAAGGCCATTTGTGTTTCCTCCTTTGTGAAATCTCTGTTGAGATCAATGCCCCATTTTGTGAGGTGGCAATTTGGGTTTTTGCTATTAATTTTTTTGAGTTCTCTGTAGGTTTTGGAAATTAGGCCTCTGTCTGAGTTGTAGCTGGCAAAAATCATCTCCCAGTGTGAAGGGGGTCTATTGACTTTGAAAACAGTGTTTTTGTCTGTACAGAAGCTTTTGAGCCTGATCAGGTCCCTTTGGTTAAGTGACTGTTGTACTTCCTGGGCTACTGGAGATTTGCTCAGGAAGTTGTTCCCTATTCCTATCTCATGTAGGGTTCCTCCTACTTTTTCTTGCAGGGTATTCAGGGTTACAGGACTGATATTGAGGTCTTTGATCCATTTGGAGTTGATCTGTGTGCATGGTGGAAGGAGTGGGTCTATTTTCATTTTTTTACACATGTTTATCCAATTTGTCCAGCACCATTTGTTGAATATGCTATCTTTAGCCCAGCTTACATTGTTGGCACCCTTGTCGAAGACTAAGAAGCTGAAGTTACTTGCGTTAAAGGCTGGGTCTTCAATTCTATTCCACTGGTCAGACTGCCTGTTTTTCTGCCAATACCATGCTGTTTTATTTACTATGGCTTTGTAGTATGTTTTAAAGTCAGGTATGGTGATGCCTCCTGCATAATTTTTTTTTTAACTCAGAATAGTTTTAGCTATTCGGGGTCTCTTATCCTTCCAAATAAATTTGGAGATTATTTTATCTATGTCTGTGAAGAAGGAGTTTGGGATTTTTATTGGCATTGCGTTGAATCTGTAGATGCTTTTGGCAGGATTGCCATTTTTACTATATTGATTCTCCCTATCCATGAGCATGGAATATCTTTCCATCTTGTCACATCCTCCTCTATTTCCCTCTTGAGAGTTTCAATATTTTCCTTATATAAGTCTTTCACTACCTTGGCTAGTGATATTCCCAGGTATTTGATTTTGTTTGAGGATATAGAGAAAGGGACAGTTTCTTTGATGTCTTTTTCCGATTGGTTCTCTTCTGTATATAGAAAGGCTACTGATTTTTGTGTGTTAATTTTGTATCCTGCCACTCTGCTGAAGGCACTGATCACCTTCAGGAGTTTGCTGATGCTGATCTTTGTATCTGATATGTATAAGATCATGTCATCTGCATAGAGGGATAGTTTGGCTTCTTCCTTTCCGATTTGTATCCCCTTTATGCTGTTCTCTTGTCTTATCGCTTGAGCTAGAACTTCAAGCACTATGTTAAATAGCAGTGGTGAGAGTGGACATCCCTGTCTTGTTCCTGAGTTAAGCAGGAACTCCTTGAGTTGTTCTCCATTGAGGTTGATTTGTGCTTTAGGAGATCTGTATATTGCTGTTATCATGTTGAGGTATAGACCATCTATGCCTATTCTTTCCAGGGTTTTGAACTTGATGTGGTGTTGAATTTTGTCAAAAGCCTTCTCAGCATCAATTGAGATGACCATCTGGTTTTTGCTGGTGATTTTGTTAATGTGGTGAATTATATTTATCGACTTGCGTATGTTGAACCATCCTTGCATCCCTGGGATGAAGCCGACTTGGTCAGGGTGAATTATAGACTTGATGTGGCTTTGTAGTCAGTTTGCTAGGTCTTTGTTTAGGATTTTTGCATCCAAGTTCATCAGGGATACAGGTTTGTAGTTTTCTTTTTTGTTGCATCCTTGCCTGGTTTGGGAATTAGAGCGATAGTAGCTTCATAGAAGGAGTTTGGGAGCCTACCCTCTTTTTCTATGCCACTGACAAGCTTCAAAAAGAGAGATTTCAGTTCTATGATGAAGGTTTGTTAGAATTCAGCTGAGAATACATCTGGACCTGGGCTTTTCCATTTTGGGAGGTTCTTGATTACCGATTCAATCTTTGTAATTGTTATCGGGTTGTTTAGGATCTTTATCTGCTCTGGTCTGAGCTTTGGAAGTTTGTAGGTGTCCAGGAATTTATCCATTTCTTCCAGGTTCTCTGATTTTGTAGAGTAGATGTTTTGGATGTATGAAATGATGATTCTTCCAATCTCATCAGGATCCATTGTGATCTCCCCCTTGTCATTTTTTATTTTGTTAATTTGGGCCTTCTCAGTTTTTCGTTTGATTAAGTTGGCCAGGGGTTTGTCAATCCTATTGACTTTTTCAAAGAACCAACTCTTTGTTTTGTCTATTTTTTCAATTGTTTTCTTTCTTTCCAAGTCATTTATCTCAGCTCTGATCTTATTTCCTTGCGTCTCGAGCTCCTAGGATTGAATTTTTCCATCTGTTCTAATGACCTTAGGTGTGAGGATAGTTGGTTGATTTGAGACCTCTCTGTCTTTGTTATGAAGGCATTTAGTGCAATGAATTTCCCCCTTAGAAGTGTCTTCATTGTGTCCCACAAATTCTGAAAGGATGTATCCTCATTATCATTTGTTTCTAGGAAGTTCTGGATTTCCTGTCTGATTTCTTGTTTGACCCATTCATTGTTCAGGATCGAGTTGTTTAGTCGCCAGTATCTGTTGAAATTTTTGGATCCTCTCCCATTGTTAATTTCTAGCTTTAATGCGTTGTGGTCTGATATGATGCAGGGGATTACACTGATCTTTCTGAATTTGCTGAGGGATGATTTATGGCCCAGTATATGGTCAATTTTGGAAACAGTTCCATGCGCTGCTGAGAAGAATGTGTAATCTGTGTCCCTGGGGTGGATTGTTCTGTAGATGTCGGTTATCCCTAGTTTATCTATAGTGCCATTTAGCAGCTTGATTTTCCTGCTTTTCTGTTGTTTGTACGATCTGTCTAGGGATGACAGTGGAGTGTTAAAGTCACCTACTGTGATGGTGTTGGCATCTATATCTGCTTTGCTTTTGAGTAACTTATGCCTAATGAACTGAGGGGCCCTTGCATTTGGTGCTTACATATTTAGTATAGTGATGTCTTCTTGCTGTATCGTTCCCTTGACAAGTAGTAAGTGGCCATCATCGTCCTTTTTCATTGCTGTTGGCCTAAAGTCTATTTTGTCAGATATTAGAGTAGACACACCTGCTTTTTTATTCTTCCCACATGCCTGGAAAATTGTTTTCCACCCTTTTACTCTCAGTAGGTTACTGTCTTTAGTGATAAGGTGTGTTTCTTGAAGGCCACAGATGGAAGGGTCCATCTTCCTGATCCAACCTGCTATCCTGTGTCTTTTTATAGGAGAGTTGAGTCCATTTACATTCAAAACTGTGAGGTTTGCCATGTTGTAGAGAATATGGAGGTTGGTATCTGAGCTGTTGCTGCTGTCTCTTTTGTGTTACCTTGCTTGTTCTCTGTTCCTTTCTTGGGATCGGATGTTTGTTTCGTCTGCCTGGGATATCTCATTAAGTATCTTTTGAAGATTTGGCTTTGTGCTCAAGTATTTGTAAAGATGATTAGTCTCGTGGAATACTTTAATTCCTCCATCATTTACGAAGGATAACTTTGCTGGGTAGTGTAGTCTAGGTTTGAATCTGTTCATCTTTAGGCCTTGTATCTCTTTGCTCCCAGCTCTCCTGGCTTTTAAAGTTTCTGTGGAGAAGTCTGACGTGATTCTGATGGGTTTTCCTTTATATTTGAGTTTACTTTCTCTCGTTGCTCTAAGGACACTCTCTTTTTCCTCAATGTTTGGCATTGTAAATAAGGTATGTCTTGGAGTGTTCCTCCTTTGATCCAATTTTTTTGGGGTTCCTCTGTATCTCTTTTGGTTGTACAGGACTATCTCTTGCCAAGTATGGAAAGTTTTCTTGAATAATTCTGTTGAAAATATTTTCTATGCCCCTTGTTTGGTTTTCTTCTCCTTCTGGGATCCCCATGATCCTGAGATTAGGTCTTTTTATGGTATCCCACATTTCCCTTGAGTCTTGTTCACTTGCTTGTTTGAATTTTGTCAAGGTTCTGATTTCCCTTGAATTCTCCTCTGTTCTGTCTTCCATGTCTGATGTTCTGTTTTCCCATTGATTGATCCTGTTGGTAAGAGATTCTAGGGATGTTCTTATTATTTCAATGTGGTTTTTTTTTTTCTGCAAATTCTTTCTGGGTTGCTTCTATCATCCTGTTGAGATGTGATTTCATTTCAAGGTTTGATTTAATTACTTCTTCCTGACAGTCATTCTTATATTTTCAGATGTCTTCGGTTAATTTGGAGAGCAGGTTTTTGATACCTTCAGTTTGTTGGCTTGTCTTTAGTTCTGATATGTCTCTTCTGACGTCCATTTGGTTCTCCTCTTATATATTAAGCCTGGTGGCAAAGCTAATGAGCTGACTTTGTACCCTTTCAATATGTTGGTCCACCTTTTCTTGCATGACTAACATTAAGTTCTCCTTAGGATCTGTGCCAGTATGATCGGGGTTTCGTGTCGTGTCATCCTGGTCCTGCTTCTGCTCTCTCTCTTTAGTGGTGTTGTTGTTGTCATTTGGTGCAGTTTCCTCAGCTGGTGTAATATTCTTGCATTGAGGTCTGCCCATTTCGATTTCACTTGAGGTGGTTAGTAGAATGCCTTGCATATATCTGAGCTCTGTAAAGGTGCAGTGTTGGGAAAGCAACCGGTCTGGGCGGAAACGGTAGCCGTCTCAGAGTGGGAAAGCAGCCAGTTCCAGGGTCGGGAAAGCAGCCAGGTTGAGGTGGGATAGCAGCCGGACCCGGGTGGAAAAAGAAGCTGGTCCTGGATGTTAAAGCAGCTGGGATGCGGGGTAGGAAAGCAGCCGAGTCCTGGGCTGAAGAGGAGCTGGTTCCCGGGCGTGTAAGCAGCTGGACCCGGGACAGCAAAGTAGCCCGACCCAGGCGGAAAAAGCAGCTAAGTCCCTGGGCGGGAAAGCAGCCAGGTCTAGGCGGGGGTGGGAAGGCGGGCGGCTTGGCCCTGGGGTGCAGGGAAGTCAGCCAGCTAGTGCCCTGGGGTGGCGGGGATCCAGCAGGCTAGGGCCCCGGGTTGGCGGGAACGCAGGCTGCTAGGGCCCTGGGGTGCCGGGAAGCCGGCAGGTCAGTGCCCTGGGGAGGTGGGTACGCGGGCGGCTCGACCTCTGGGTGCCGGGAAGCTGGCTGGTTAGGGCTGTTTGGTGGCGGGAACGTGGTGGCTCGGGTCCGGGGGGGCCGGGAAACCTGTAGGCTAGGGCCCTGCAGTGGTGGGCACGAGGGTGGCTCGGCCCCTGGGTGCTGGGAAGCCGGCTGGCTAGGGCTCTGTGGTGGCGGGAACGTGGGCGGCTCGGGCTCAGGGGCTGGCTAGGGCTCCGCTGTGGCAGGAAGGTGGGCCCCTCAGGCTCAGGGGCTTGCTACGACTCCGCAGTGGCAGGAACGCAGGCCCCTCTGGCTCGGGCATGCAGGGGGAGGTGGGCGGTTCAGACCACTGGAGCAGTTACTATTGGCTGGGCTGTTGTGCTCACTGCCTCCGGTGCATCCTTATGATTGATGCAGGTTCCAATCAGAATAACCTATTGCTGGAAAGTGTTGGAAGTCAAGGTCCTGGCTATTGCTTGCGTCCACGGCCTGGATCACAGCTAAAAACCCTAACCTCTGTTCCCCTAGGGACACCAGGTGGCTTCTAGTTCGCCATCATGAACCGGAAGTCATCAAAAAGTTTTTTAAAAAGCATTTCCAAACTAACTTGTTCCAGAAATCCTTTTTTCATCCTTGTTCTCAGGCAGAGAATAGAGATCTGTCAGATTCTTGAGGAGAGTTTCTGACTGTCATCGCCAGGTTGTCACATTCCTCTTCTAGGGAGCTTGTTCTGACTCTACTAATACCTGCTTAGCTGAAGAAATACTTAAAAAGTTTGTTCCTATCTCACCCATTTTTTTTTATCATCCTGAAAGTACTCCAGGAAAGACTAAAATTAGGGATGAGAGCCAGTGGTGGCACCAAGACATGGTTTGGGCCAGAGTTAGTCACACTACAGTTGGTCATTTTCTACTCAAGTAACTATGTTTATGATCCTGTCCTACCTTTCATACATACCTTCCAGACAAGCCTCTAACTCTAGTCATGCTGATAGATTTCCACCCAAAGCCCCTCTTCCCACTTGAAAATTCCATCAGCAGCACGGTGCAAAAGGCATGCCCTAGTATGTTTACTACAACATGGAACTTGCTGCATGCACCCTAATCCTGGTAATTCATACTATACTGTAGAACATTTTTGTATAGAATAAACTTTATTTTTTATTACAGACATTGATAGAAAACAAGGGTTTGTGTTCATATGACATTAGTGCAAACAAAAAGCTTTTAAAACACCCTGGGTAGACTTCTTGGAAACAATAGTTGTTGAGTGATGGGGTTGGAACATTGGTCTTAGCACTGAAGGAGGGAATACTTGGGGAGAGTGGGTAGGGCCTTCCTGGGTTTGCATAGAACTTGTGGAGGGGATCCAAACAAACTGGTGAAGTTGGAAAAACAAGGTAGAAGGCCTGGATAGAATGGCACTGGCATCACTCCTGAGGAAGGAATGACCAGATCAGGCCTGGCCATGATGTGGGCCTCCTGAGGGGTGGAGGGTATTTAGAGCTGGCTTCTTCTAGATGCTGGGGTTCAGTGGAGGTGACCTGCAGCTATGTTGGATCCAGGGGCATCCACTGGAGGTATGGCTGAGGTGGACTCCATGGCTGTGATATCACCAGTGATCACAACAGCTTCTTTTAGGACTTGGTACCTTAGGAGCTTCTCACAAACAGTCTGATCAGCAGATCCTTTTGGCAGAGAGTTCTGGTCCTATGAAGAATATACCTGAGCTACGACGTCAGAGTTGATGGAGTCTTTAATAGTATTGAACATGATGGCATCTTTCAAGTCTAGGAGCATCACATACAGGTGCTCAGCCTGTCAGCAGATCCTTCTGGCAGAGAGTTTGGGTCCTATGAAGAATATACCTGAGCAAGAAGGTTGGAGTTGATGGAGTTTTTAATATTAGTGGCCATAAGGTGCATTGACATTTTTGGAATCAGTTCTCAGATGCAGTTGTTAGGAATTGACAGGAGTCTATGAGATTGCAGCAGGTCTTGCTTCTTCAATTGTGGGTCTATAGAAAAGATTTCTGCTTGGCCATTATCCACATTTTCACTAAAAGATTTTTCAGACTCCAGCTCTCAGGTGAGGTGTCTTCCAGCCATCTACGTCCTCCTGTGAATTATAGGACAGCTCAAGGAAATGACTGTGTTTGTCTACATTCCTTTCCTCTGTAGTAAAGTGTACTTAGATATGCTTGCTAGACATAAGGTTCTTTCCCAAATGCCACAAAATGAGGTTGTCCAATGGAAGCATGTACTTTTCTCTTTCCTCATCATCTTTGTGCCAGGACAAACTTTCTGCAGTAAGGATGAGTAAGGATTCCTTAGGAGCCTTATTTCATGATGCTACTATAACTCATGGTAAACTAACCTTATGAAGAACTATTGTGTATAAAATCCTACCTGGAAAGGTATATGCTTCATATGGGCACAAGGTTGAACTCAGGTCCTCATGCTTGCAAGGCAAGTACTTTACCAACTGAGCTATCTTCCAATAATGCAGAAAGTAAACTGGCTTGAATTTCAGCTATGGACACTTTTTTTTGTAGTCAGTGAACTTTTTTTGTCTCAGTAGCTCATCTTTGTAGGTATCTTTCTTAGGGACTCCCCTGTGGCCTGAAGTGGAGAAACATTCACAAAGAGAATTTTGCTTTCCTCAGGCTAGGCAGATTCAAGGGTTGTTTTGAGTTCACTGCTCAGTTTGGGACCAATATCCCAACCTGACTATTATATCTAGTCCTGACATCCACAGAGCACATTCCTCAGAAGGGATTTTCTTTTTTCACATACATTACTTCATTTACCAGACTCATTATGCTCAAGTACATCCTGGACAATTCCACCTGTGTATTCACCGACAACTCACAATCAACTTGCCCAACACTAACTTCCTCCTGGAAAACCTGTGGCTTCCAAGCACTCCTAATTTCAGCACATGGTGGTTTCAGTGAGATGTTCCCTGGAATCCCACGTGTCTTGATTCTCAGTCCCATCTATTGGCTTTGTGGGAGGTGCTGCCTTGCTCAGGAAGGTGTGCTGAAGTCCAATCAACAAGCAGGTAACTACCACCCAAGGATGGCACTAGGTTGCCATATGTGCTTGTCTAGTAAGTTCACTGGACAATGAGCAGACAGGGGTTGGAATCCACACAGCTCACCTACGCACACATGCGTAGATGCTTGTCTCCTATTGTACAAAAGTGCCACATGAATTAGAGGGGCGCCTATAAACAGCACCAACATCTCTCTGTGGCCACCTTTCTTTCTATTATACCTTTCATCCATCCACAGGCAAGTTATCCCAGAGACTCACATGGTCCCCGCATCTCATGACATCTCCATATGGTCACTATAATTTCCCATGTAAGATGAATATAAAGGTAGAGGTCCTGTCTATATTTGAATTTCAGATAAACAGTGAAATATTTTTAATACAACTGTGCCCTGGACACCCATTATGTCCTATGTTTCTGACAGACCTCTCTGTTCTTACTCCAACCCAGCTCTGCCCAGCCAAAGAGCACATTCCTATCCACGTGATTATGCCACATCACACCTTCACCACTGGGAGGTAGGGTTGACTGTTGACCCCATACCATCTGTGGTACACACCGTTCCTCAGATAATAAGTCATGGGGACAGGGCTGGGGATAGATTTCAGTCATTAAAGTACCTGCAGCTCAAACATGAAGACTTGAACTCAGACCTCTAGCACTGAGATGAATGTCTGGCACAGTGGTATTTGCCTATCATCCCAAGGATGGAGAGTTGGGGACAGGAGGGTCTTTGGGACTTGCTGGCCAGCCAGTCTCACTGAATTGATGAAACTTAAGTTCAGTGATAGACCTTGTCACAAAAAATAAGGCAAAACATGATTGTAAAGAAACATCTGACATTGACTTCTGATCTCCAAACACACATGTACTCACACACAGAATGTACACTACACACATATATACAAAGAAAAGAAGGGAAATAAAGAAAAGCATTTGGGATATTTGGCTGCTTTGAAAGGAGTTTAGGCTCCTTTTTGCACACTCAAAAATGCATGCTTATTATATATGACTAGAATATAAAATATGTATGTGTTCACATACATATTTCAAGAACATCTTTGTAAAACCAAATATCTGAATAAAGCAGATAAAGTGAACTGTGTATTAGTGTCAAAGCTAAATTCATTGAATTGGATATTTGCATTTTGTAACTAAAGTATATTCTTGGGCTAGGAAGATAATTCAGCAGGTAAGACCTAAGTTTGATCCCAACACTCATGTAAAAAGCCAGGCAGGGTCACCCTTGTCTGTGAGGCAGGAGACCACAGGAACTCTTTTAATCAGCCAAGTCTCACAAGAAACTGGGAGCACCAGATTCAGTGAGAGACTGTGTGTTAGGGAAATTAGGGTGGAAAAGTGACAGAGGAGGACACCTGGCTTCTTCCTTCCTCTGGGCTCTGCCCTGTGCACATGGGACGCACACATGTGCACACACACATACATATTCCTCTGAACTCTGCACTGTGCACACAGGATGCACACATCTGCACACACACATGCACATACACACAAACACCACAAAAAGAAAATATTCTTGACCTTGGGGAAATGGTGAGAAATGAGTTCTGGAGTTTGAAAGCACTGTGATGCCTGCCACTCTCTCTCAAATGATTTACCAAAATTATTAGAGTTAAAATAAGAAGAGAGAGTTAAAAAACTTGGACAAAGGCTAGCAATTATGGAATTGAGGTGAAGGATATTCTGGTGTCTATTTTATGATTCATGCAACTTTTAAGTTTTCAGAATAGAAGTTTAAACAAGACAAGGCACAGTGATTCCTCATTAGAATCAATGATTGGTTTATAACAGTGACATTGTCAAAGGAAAAAAAAACTATGGCAACTGGAAAAGTCAGTGTGTGCTTTGGGGGCTTTTTTCTGCTCAGGGTTTCCTTGGCAAGTTGCAAACACCTGTGGATAGAGACACCGTGTTAAAACTGTCTCCCTCGAAAGCCTGAGATACATTAATCAGCAAACTGGACCCTCTCAGCATGCTGGAGACATCTGCCCAGAGTACCACCTTGGAGCAGAAGACATATCCAATCCTTCTCTCCACTCCATGGGAAGCCTTTCAGAAGGCTGCTCCTCTGGACTCCTAATAGCATTTATTCAGTATTTAGAAATTTGTCAAACCCACCAGAGGAGAGTATGCTGTGCATTAAGGATGGTGCCGGCTGCCAATTATCAAGCTCTTGGACTTCTTGTACCTCGTTCTTCAAGTTCCTGGCTTTCTCCTTTTCCCAGAAAGGCAAGCTGTAGCAAGAAGACAGTGTCTGAGTTTGAATTTAGCCCATGTCATGTTTACAAACACCATCCATAGACAAGCCAGCACATGTTCCCAAAGTGCAAAGGACCTCTGTGATGGTTACTATGGCTCATCACTTTGACAGGATCAAGAATCACCCAGGAGGGAGAAGCCCATGGGTGTGTCTGTGAGGGAGTTTCTATGTTGGATTAACTGAGGAGAGAAGACCCACCCTCAGTGTGAGTAGCATCATCCCATGGCCCAGGTCCCAGACTGAATAAAAAGGAGAAAGTGAGATGAGCACCAACATTTCTCTCTCTCTGCTGCCTGACTGCAGATGCAATGTGACTAGCTGCCTCATGCGTGTGTTGCAATGACTTGATGCCATGATGAAATGTATCATCAAACTGAGCCCAAATAAACCCTTGTTTCCTTAAGTTGCTTTCTCAAGATATTTTGTCACAATAAGAAAACTGATGTAACCTCCAAGCTAGAAGACAGGGTTCAAAATAAAAGTCCATGTTACCCATGCACCCAACTCAGATCTCTTGTGGGCCCTTCTCTGCCAGGAGGGTAACCCCAGAAGCTCATATTGAAGCATCTATTTTATAAAATGACTCCATTTCTTAAAATAGCCCATATATGAAAGAACAAAGAACCTCTCCTGGCTCACTCCCCCTCCCCTTCTGTGGGAGGTCTCAGTCATAAAATGAACAAACACTTCATAAAAGGTAAAATATGACTGTTCCTGGAATATGAAATGCAAATACCAGGCTCCAACTGGATAACCAATCAAAATTGTAAAGATCAGGACAAAAGAACCAATGGAAATATGAAACGTCCTGTGGTCTGAGCTGTATTATAATTTTGTGGTTCTTGCCTATAAATACCCGAAGCTTTTGTTCCTCAGGGCTCTCTGGCACTCATCGGTCCGGGAGCCCGTCTGCGAAGCCGAAGGAAAAAAAAAATCCTCTTGCTTTTGCATCTGCTGGTGTGGTTGTTTGAGTCCTGGGGTATGCTCTCCGAGAAAGACCTTGAGGGTCTTTCAATATAAGCTTCACAAGGGTATCTGCTTCTCAGAGGATCTTTGAACTGGACTCAGCAAACTGGAGGCCCAAGCAGATCAGAAGGATGGAAGAGGAAGAAGGGTTCTTCAGCCCTAACAGAGGCACCCTCTTTCTGGCAGTGGCCACATCTGCAATTCTACAACTCCTGCCAAAGCACTTCTTCCAGGGTTCCAGATTTCACTTCTCTGAGAACCAAGGTTCCTCTTCTGCTCAGACCGAGGAGGACAACTCCCCAAGGTTGCAAGCCTTTGAGGGTTTTGCTTTCTTCTGTGGGTTCCCCAAACTTGGCCCTGCCTCCACCAAACACCTATAGCCGTCCCTTCATTAACCTGTCCTCAGAACCCCAGCTGTAGCCAATGACACACCCCATCTCAAAAAAAAAAGGTGGCTGGTGCCTAGGAGAAAAGACACACAATGTTGTGCATGTGTGGACAACACAAATGCATTTCCAAATGTACAAAACTATAAGAGTTATTAGACACTGAGGAAAAACTAAACAAATCAAGAGTACTAGAAAATTCAGAAAGAGACCTGAGCCTGAAGCCTCTGTGTCTCCTGACACAGAGGAGAGCCCATAATGATTTGTCCTTGATATATATATATATATATATATATATATATATATATATATATATATATATATATATATATATATATATATATATATATATAGTGTGTGTGTGTGTATCCTTTGACATTCTAAGATTTGTACATATAAAAACATTTCCATAAATTTATAAAATCTAAAGACATTGAGCAGAGTCATGGGATGGAATTTATGCAATTACTGATGTGTTGAATATTATAGAATAGTGTCCTAGTCAGTCACACAACACTAGGATGAATTTCCAAACCAGGCACAGTTATAGGAAGAAAGGGTTTACTGAAGCTACAGATCCAGGTGAAGTTCCATAATTGTGAAAGAGGCTTTTCTCCCTTTCAAAGGTGCAAGAAAAAGAGGGATAGAAGCCATCACCAACACCACACACAGATAACAGCAAACAGGCACGGGGTGGGGTAAAAGAGATTTTCTCCCCTTTATATAGCCTTTGGGTGGGGTCTTGCAACCCTATCCCAGACTTGTTGGCTTCCTGAGTCTCTGGAATTTCCTTCCTGCACTGCCCTCCCAGGAAGGGATGTTCATTTCTAGTTTATCTGAGCTTCTTTACATCCAACCCCTTACACAGAGGCTGCCTTCCTGTGAACAACATCAGAGACACACCCAGATTACTAAAAAGGTCAAGTTGACAATAAAACCTAACCATCAGAAATAGTATTGATAGGAACATATAACGTGTAGATATGAGAAGCCTAGTCATGTGTTGAAGTAATAAATGCAACACACGGAAGGTGATGAAGAGTCCACACAAGGCTCTTATTCCCAGTGAGCTTTGTTCTTCTCATGAAGCCTGTGTGGTTGAGTCTGGGACATTGCCTATCCTAGCCATTCTTAGATGAAACTGTTTTGTATTATAAACTAAAGAGAATGACCCCAGGCAGACATGGAGGGAGAGAAGGGAATGAAGGGGTAGGGAGGGAAGAACAATGTAGAGTGTGAAGAGGACAGGAGAACAAAAGAGAAAGAAAAAAAAATAAAAACTTGTAGTTCAGAAAGCAACTGAAACAAATGAGGTGTGTAAGCAAGCACATGGAATTAGAGGAATGTCCCGCACAGCACATGGCAGCTAGCAGCTTGCTAAGGCCATCTTCTGAATATGTGCCCACCCTGATGGCCAGCTGCCAGACACTTCTCCACCACCCGTCTCTCTCTCCACATGTCCTCCTTACACATTGCTCCACCCTCCTGCCAGGGTGCAAAAGGTCTCTGAGGTTTGATGGTCTACTGGCTCCTCCATGGGAAAAAAACATTGTCCCTTTCATGTAACAGGGCAGTATAAACTGTGGAGAGAGAACTCACTTGGGGACCTGTGGAAGGGGCTCCAGTGGAATAAATGTATCAAATTTCTTCTCAAAAGGCTCTCTGAAAAACAGAAGGCAACCATAAAATGATGATGGCTTCTACAGCACAGAGAGCCATATGTCATGATGTTCAAAACCATGAATTTTCTGGTACTAAGATTCTCAAATATGAGCTTCAAAACATCAAGGACTGGGCTGGGGAGATGGCTCAGCAGTTAAGGTGCTTCCCAGCAAAGTGTAATGACCAAAGTTCAATTTCTCAGTATCTATGTAAAGCCAGACGCACAGAGTGAGTGGTGTATGCATTTGGAGTTCTTTTGCAGTAGTTGGACCCCTAGCATGCCCATTCTCTCTCTCTTCTTCTCTCTGCCTGCAAATTAATAAATAATAATAAAAACCCAGCAAGTACCATAATTTTTAAATTTTGTATCATTTTTAGTCAAAATTATTGTATCCTACATGACTGATTTTCTTCATAATATTTTAAACTTAATGATATTCCTGTTTTCCTCAATCACATAGTTCTGTTTCCCTTACAAATTTTATTTCATCCATGCACTAGTCACTAGCCAACAATCTGAACTTCATTTATATTCGTCTGTTTTTCACTCCATTCCAATGAACACTACTTTCTTGGCTGTGCATGCTGGCACAAGCCATTAATCCTAGCACTGGATCTTGGGAAGCTAAGGTGTAGGATACCCTTGATTTCAAAGCCAGCCTGAATCTACAAACTGAGTTCTAGGTCCACCTGGGCTAAATTGAACCCTACCTCAGAAGAGATAGATAGATAGATAGATAGATAGATAGATAGATAGATAGATAGATAGATAGATAGAGAAAGAGAGAGAGAAAGAGAGAGAGAATATGCTTTCTTGCTTAAAACACAGAGTTCATTTTTTTAATGCATCAAAGGGAACTTGGACTCACTTTTAATTACACCCAAAATCTTGGCTTTTCAAGTGAGAACCTTCAAAGGTTTCTTCCACTCTCACCACAACAAGATCAACGTGCTATTTTTTTTCTGGGGCTTTTAGCAACTTGTCCTATCCTCTGCTTCTTTCTCTGCCCCCCCCCCCCATCACTCCACATTTGCTCTGATGAGAAAAGGTAGAGAACTTGTTTCATTCTGGTTCATTGTCTCTCTTCTTCTCTATCTGCACCCCTACACACACACACACACACACACACACACACACACACACACACACACACACACACACACCAGGGATCCTAACTTTCCAAGGATTTTAAATAGAATTCCTTTAAATCAAATTTTCTCTGCTTGTTTTCAGATAAAATTTTCAGATAGTTTTCTACAAATACTGACATTTGAAAGAGAAAAAATGTACACATTTCAAGAAAATTAAAATTCCATACTTTGATTTTATAGAATTGAGACAAAAAGAAGGGGTGTGTGATGCAGTGGTATTGGTCCTGAGCTACCTTTTCCCCTCTCCAAGGCAACAATCTGATTAGAGTGAAAATTCTTCTCATTTGTGGTAAAAGAAAGGGGAAAGATTAAAAACCACTGTTTATTGTTCTATTATATATCGAAATGAAATGTTTATTTACTTATATATTGGTGGGGCAGTTTGTAAGAAGGACATATGGAGAGAGAAAGAGAGAGGGAGAGAGAAAGAGAGAGAGAAAGAGAAATAGAATGGGTGTGCCAGGGCCTTCTGCTACTGTAAACAAACTCCAGACACATGACACTTTGTGACTCTGGCCTTACTTGGGTCCTGGGGAACTGAACCCAGATCATCAGGCTTTGAAAATAAGGACCTTAACCAATAAGCTATCTCTCCAGACCCATATTAAAACTTTTTAAAGCACAACACTATGAGTCTGATTAGGAAATTTCCATTGAAGGATATCATTGTGCTTTGTTGATATTCATCTTCCCATTACCCTCTCTTACCTTTTGCCACTGTCCCCTTCTTACCAAACAGTCCAGCTCCTGTTTTACACACACACACACACACACACACACACACACACACACACTTGAATCAAGAACATCCTTTCTTTTTCAGTCAAGATCTTCTGTGTCACTGATCCATGAATTAACATGTCACACTAAGCAGGTGTGTTTGCTCACACCTGAAATCCCAGTGTTCATGAGGCTGAGGCTGAAGGATTGTTGTAAGTTTGAGTATATCTAGTGAGATCCTGTCACATGTTTCATACAAACAAATGAGCCATGGTGTATCCTGTAACATGCACAATTGCTATGCATCAGTAAAAAATATAAAATAATTTCACCTTTTATATTATTATATATTATTATAATTTTATAATTTTAATTAAAGATCAACCTTTTAAGGAACATGACTCAATGATGTCATGTTGAGATCCATTTGTTTTTCAAAAATTGGTATGCATTAGAGAAACTCTTCCCTTAAAGTTAATGTGGTGACTCTGGAATTAACAAACATGCACTTACAATGAAAAGTTCACTGGTGGCAGAGTCGCTCCTCCTTTGAAGAACCCTGCGCTCTGCTCTGGGAACATATATGGATTATCCCCTGGTGTTATTCGTGGTATTCCATTTCTAGGATCAATATCTGGAAAATATTTGAAAACATCAAACAAAAGGCCGAAGAAGGCACATTATCTAGAGGAGCAACATGATAATAAAAATTGAACATTTTCATGTTCAGGTCTTAAGGTTGTTTTTGTTATCTCACCTTAGGATTTTCATACTTTTATGAACCTTTGCTAAAAACTGTTTTCCCTTCATTTCTTCTTCTCTCCCTCCTTCCCTCCTTTTTTTCCTTTCTCCCTTCCTTTCTCCTTATTTTTTCTTTCCTTTATTTTTTGAGAGAAAGTCTCATGTAGACCAGGATGACATCAAATTTCCCCTGCTTCCACCTCCTGAGTGCCAGGATCATTGGTGTACATCACTATTCCTAGTTTATGCAGTGCTGAGGATCAGATCCATGGTTCCACGTATGCTATGTAGGAGGTGGCCAGCACATCATTGACAAATAAGATTTTTGAGGCAGTTATACAAAGAGAAAGAAGTAGTAATTTCAACTTTTTTTTGAGGCTAGATCTTACTCTACCACAGGCTGACTTAGAACTCACTATATATCCCAAGCTGGCCTTAAACTTATGGGTGATCCTCCTACCTCAGCCTCCTGAGTGCTGTGATGAAAAGCATATGCCACCACACCTGGCTCAGTTGCATGGGTATTTCAATAGAAGTGTGTGTGTGTGTGTGTGTGTGTGTGTGTGTGTGTGTGTGTGTGTGTGTGACATAAAAGGACTTTTTATGAGTAAGTTTCGGCAGAGAACTTACCAAGTTACAAATTAAGGTGATAATATGCATATATATAATATATAAAATTCTTACCTCAGTTACATTTACTTAAATAACTGTGCACCTCATACTAAGACTTAAATGTATAGGAGAAATGGTATCGAATTGAAACCTACATTCTTTCACTCAGATTTCTATGAGATTTCTATTAATAACCACATGAAAGGACTCTTCTGATGACTTAAATGTCATAGCATTTTGTGAGAGTCAGAGAAAGACAAAAGCATGGACATTATGAGTTCTTTGCCAAAACACCTGCCAACCTAGCTCCCCACTTCCCTGAATTCCAGGCTGCACTATCACGGCGTGGTGACCCTACAGAGCTGCCTCAGCTACAGAATGCAGAATCACAATTCAGAATAGTTTTCATGGAACAGTGAAGGTCCAGGTAGAAAACATTACCATATTTCTTTTTCCCCAGGCTCTTGTCCACTGTCCTCTCCAATAGAGACCTCCTATTGCCCTTGAAGACCCCACCGAAGAGGCACTGCTTGCCCACATGGTAGGTGTGGATGTGGCTGCTAAACCTTGGGTAAAATGTCCACTCAGGACGCTGCCCGTCTTCTGGAAGAGATTAGAAACCCTCTGTTAGTACAGAGAGATTAGAAACTCTCTTTTAGAACAGTGAGATAACAAGGTATAAAAACTCCAGGGCACCGTCATGCCTACAGCCTTTCCACATACATATCAACTATATGAATAAAATATATCTAAATACACCAACTAATCACAGATTTTGGGTAGAATGTTGTTGGAAATTATTGACTAAAAGGTTTTTTAGGTTCCACATATGTCTATATTGCTTGAGTATTGTGCTGTGGTCTTCTATGGTATTTACATGAAGGCATTTCATTTTTGAAAAACACATGCTCCTAGCTTGTAGCCAGTAGTTATTAGGAATAGAGAGCATGTTGGTCACCTGTGAGGCACTAGTGGGTCTTCCCTGGCTGTGCTCCACAGTACAGCTGTTTTGCTAACCCTGGAAGCAGAGGTGTGGGGAGAAGGGCCTATGGGTTTCACTACTCACTTGTCTGCAACTTAAGCAGGCTGATTTCCTCAGGATATTTATCCTCTTGGACTTGGGGCAATGTGATTTCAGAGAGGTGATCCGAATGTGGGGAGGAGGAGGAGGAAGAAGAAGGGGAAGGAGAAGAGGACGTCTGACCCCAATCTTCAGCTATTCTGGGGAGCAAGCAGAAGGATTACAATGCCTGTGAGCTTATGATGCACAAGTCCCCGAGTATATCATTTATTTACTCACTATTTGAGAGCACTGAAACATATTCAAAGATATATGCTTCAAAACAATGTAGTGGTTCCTCAATAACTTAAACAGAGTTACTATGGGACCCAACAATTCCACTCCCAGATATCTGTTTTAAAGAACTGAAAAGAAAAACTCTTTTCAACAGATATTCAGGAGTGCAAAATTATTCATACTAGCCCAAAGTGGTAACAGCCCAGACGTCCATTAACAGACAAATATTCATGCAGTACAATATTATTCAGCTGCAAAAGAATGGAGTTGTAGTAACACTGCAATATGGATGAATATTGAAACTATTAAGTAAAAATGGGCCAAACTGGGCATGGTGATGCACACCTTTAATCACAGCACTTGGGAGGCCAAGGTAGGAGAATAACAGTGAGTTTGAGGTCAGACTGAGACTACTGGGCTAGAGCAAGACTCTACCTCAAAAGACCAAAGGGGAAAAACAGTGAAAATAAGCCAAACACAAAAGGAAAATATCATTTGATTGCATGAGTATGAAGAGGGACAGTAGACTGGAGTTGCCAGGAGCTGAACAGAGGGGAGAATGGTGAGTTATTGGTGATGGGTAGTGTTGGTGCTTGGGATAATGAAATGTATTGAAAATAGAGTAGTGATGAATGTAGGATATTATTAATGTAGTTAATAAAGGCCATGTACCTTATAGGGATACAATTGCATTCATGATGCTGTATATATTTACCAAAATGTTCAAAAGGTAAGCTGCATCAATACGTTCCAACATAGATGAGCCTATAATGCTAAGTGAAAGACCAAGACACCAATGACCACATGTTGATAACTTAATACATATGAAATGCCTAGAATAGGCAAATCTATGCAAGCAAAATACAGGCTAGTGGTTTCTAGGGCTGGGGGATAAGGGGATTGGGAGATGACTGTCAAGGTGTGTTATAGCTTAGATCTTAGATGTCTCCTCAAAGCTCACATGTGCATCAGTGATCCGGGGTGGGGGTCGTGGGAGTTGATTGCAAGAATGAATACATGCATAGATTCCTAGGGTTGCAAAACCAAGCTCGCTTTCTCGTTGCTTTCTGGTCATGAAGTGAGCAGCTTGGCTCAATCATGTTCTGCCATGATTTGCTGGCTAAACACACCCTGTGGACCTATGGAGCAAAGTGAAGATGAGTGAAGAAAACCTCTGAGAGCATGAGCCGGATGAATCTTTCTTCACTTGAGTTCCTTAGATTGGCTGTATTTTGTCACAGTGATGGAAAGCTGACTACCAAGGGAGCTAATGGCAATATAGTAGAGGTGCCTGTGGTGACAGTGGTACAACTCCATCTAACCCATTGAGTGGCCCACTTTATGTGGATGAATGTGGTTAAGTGTAGGTGTCAAGTTGGATGGACTGAAAAATATCTAGAGAACAGGAAAATCATGTGACGTGAGACTCCTTCCAGGGGAAACTGGCTTATGGGTCAGAAGGTTGAGTATAGAAGATCACCCTCACTGTGTCCATGTGATTGGGCCAGGGCCTAGGCGGCAGAAAAAGGCCAAGAAAAGAGTTTTCTGTCTTTCTCTCTCTTTGATTCTCTCCTGGAACTTGAGCACTTTTTTCCTGACTTGGCATTAGAACTCCAGGCTGCTTGGCCTTTCAACTCCAACATATGTGCCTGCTCCCCCTAATTCTCAGGTTTTCAGCTTCAGACAGAATGATAACTCTACCCTCGGGTGTGTGGTTCTGAGGTCTTTTGCCTTTTGCTGAGTACTATGGACATTCCAGGATCTCCATAGCCTAATTATCACTTTGTCTCTATTCAGTCATTTAAACCTCAAAACACCTCTATGACACTCAGTCCCCATTTATAGATAAGAAAACTGAGGTCCCAGGAGGTGAATTAATTTGCTCAAGTTCACATGGATACTAAGCTAGGATTTGAACCTGTGTAGACTAGCTCTAAGACCGCCATAAAACAGATTATCAGCTTCTTGGTTAAAGTTCATTCCGACTCTTCACTGGAACCCCCTTACTTACTGTTGGTAAGTGCACACTCTGGAACAGACTGGAAGCTCACCAGCACTTATTTCATCAGAGGAAGAGGGGTTGATCCTTCTTCCAGAGGACATCTTTTTGGATAAGCATCCTTCAGATGTTAAGCCATCATTGTGCTTAGCACCTGCAACACATGGAAAGGCCATTTAGTTACCAGTAACAGTTACCCTCTTATTGTTGAGAAAAAAGAGCTGACCAGAAGTAGCTGATGGATGCAGAGAGTTTGTTTCCATCTTACACTCTTGAGGGACGTTTCATCAAGACAGGAAAATCACTCTAGGAAAAGATATTTGGGTGTCACATCTCCATAGTATAAAGGAGGAAATAGAGCAAGATCTGAATACCCAGTGTGGCTGGACTAACAAACACAAGGCAGGTTTCCCGTAACACAACTCTGATCAAGGCTCCACCAGCTGAGGATTAAGCAAGAGGCTTCATCATAAGCACATGAGGATATAAGGGACATTTTACTTTCAAAGCACCACACTACAGTATTGAAATAACTGCCACTCTATCTTCATTACCATGCTATACTTTATTAAAACAAAATCCGCTACCATTTATCGGCATTTACTGTGTCCTGTAGATTGTGTCCATCCCTTAATCCCCTTACCCATCCACCTGCAGGCTGTGTCAGCCCCTGGTTCCCCTAACCCATCCACCTGGAGGCCATGTCAGCCCCTCTTTCCCCTTACCCATCTCCCTCATGACAATATGCAGGTACAGACATTAACACATCATTACCTTTTCACAACAAGGACACAGTTCAGAAGTTTCAACAAGTTGCCCCGATCACATAGAAACAAAGGTCTAGGCACTGGTTCCATCACAGGCTTTTTGCCACCAAAATCTAAAATCCTATTCACTATGTCAGATTTCCTGTGCCTCCAGAGCTCACATTCTCTGAGCTAAGGGGAGGAGAGAAGGAATCACTGGGCACTGTCCTGGGCATCTCCATGCAATTTTCCAAAGGATTTGTTCATGGAAGGCTGAGTGAATATAGCCAGTAATCATAGGTCATAAAAGCACCTTCAGAAACATACAAGGGTCACTGTGCACTGTAGAGACGTTCATTTACACACACATCTTGAACACCAGTAACATCCAGAATAGTGCATGGTACAATGAGTGAAAAAGAATTCTATGTTGGGGAATGTAGGTCATCCAACAGTGTGTTTATCTTGCATCTACCCCTAGCACCACATCAACCAGGTGTGATGGCCCATGCATATAATCTTAGTACTCTCTGAGACCAGAAGTTCAAGGTCAACATAAAAAGTGTAGGCCAGTATCTCAAGTCAAAAATGGAAAGGAAAAGGTAAGAGGAAAGAGGAAGAGATGGGATAAAAGAGAGTGCACAACTCACAGAGCACAGAAACTCTGAAACAATGTGACTAATGGTTTTAAGAAAATTATAGATAATAAGTGACTTCTCTCAATCTAAAGTACATCTTTAGACCAGGTCCTATTACACCTCCACAGAACTGTGCTGCACACACATTGATCCTTTGCCAATCCCTTCCATCTGTCAGCTGGGCTTGGACTCAGACAACCTGCATTCATTTCCTCTCCAGTGCATACAGTAGGTAATTGTATCTTTCCTCTCCTGTCACTTCCTCACACAATCACCAAATGCTTCATGCTTACCAGGCATGGTGGTACATCCATAGTTTCAGCTTCTGCACCTAGACATATTTCTATGTGACCGTGGACAAATTGTTGAACCTTCTGAATTTTGTTCTCATTGGGAAAATAGAAAGCTGTTTCAATATCTGTACCTGCATGTTGTTATGAGGTAGATGGGATAAGGGGAGGTCGTGGCTAAAGGCAGAGGATCCCTTAGTTCAAGACCAGCCTGGACAACATACTGAGACTGGAAAGAAGGAGAGATGGAAGGGAGGATGGAATGAAGGAGACAGGGCACAAATAAACATACACAGATACAACACATATCTTCACTAGTAAAATTATAAATAATTTAAAAAATTATTTATTTTTAGGGAGAGAGAGAGAGAAAGAGAATATGGTCATCAGGGCCTCTTGCCACTGCAAACAAACTCCAGACACATGTGTCACTTTGTGCATTTGGCTTTACATGGGTTCTGGGGAATTGAACATGGGATTGCTGGCTCTACAAGCAACACTTTTAGCCACTGAGCAATCTCCCCAGGCCATAAGTAATTTTTAAAGACAAAATGAAAGTACTGGTGACCATAAGGGACACAGGAGAAGGAGAATCTGGAAGAAAGTCCATTACTCTGGCACCATTGGTGGATCTTACCATAATGACTCACATTTCTCCAGAATAGCACTTTCTCACACTTGTCATCTCATCTAACTTTCAAAATAGCTCCATTTGCAGGGAGAAAAATCATACACCAAGCCATGATTGTTTAATGAGGATTACTTGAACCATACTCTCAGTGCCCCACTTGCTGCCTATCTGCTCAACAAGGAAGCTGAGGAGCAAGGGCAGTGGCTATGGACCCTTCTCGGATTACAGGACATAACCCCTCCAAAGGAAAGCAAAGCAACTAACTCTGCTGAAAAATATGTGTGAATGTATCCACATACGTGTGCAAGCAGCTAGCTGTTGGGGTCCTCCCTTCTCCATACTTCTGGGCTCTATGTTAAGCTGAAGTTCAGGATGTGTCTACTGAAGGGACATCTCTTAAAAGCAGAAAGGAGAACCATGAGGTTTTGGACAATAATACTGTGTGGTGATCCAAAGGCCTGATGTCCTTCTGGTATTCAAAATTCATAAGCATGGAACCTCCCTGCCTCATCCTTTAAATAGCTTCTTCCTCATTCCAAACCAAACTAAAAACTACAAAAAGTTCTGGAGCTTAAAGCTAGGTACCCTTTTCCCTTATGCTATACTAGGTACCTCAGAAAGTCAATGGTCCAGTTCCTTAGCACTCCTTTGCCCAATGTTCAAGGGGTTGAACTTCCCTCCTATCTGAAATGGCACCACTATGCTGAGATAAACATCCAGCCAAACAGAGTTTATGGGAGTGGCGGGTTTACTTCAAGCTTACAGGTGCATCAATGCTGGGATAACCTGCTTATTTCCATAGATTCCAGCAGAGAGAAACAACTGCAGCAAGCAAAACCCCAGCACCAGCACACACAAACCACTCAGAGCACAGATCTGCCCTCTTGCACCTTAGTGCTGGACCCTAGGACTGCCCTCAGTGACACCTTAGTCCTGGACCCCAAGATCTGTTCTCTGTGACACCTTAGGACTGGAGCCCAGGATCTGCCCTCAGTGACACCTTAGTGCTGGACCCCAAGATCTGCCCTTAGTGATACCTTAGGGCTGGAGCCCAGGATCTGCCCCCCCCCCCGTGACACCTTAGGACTGGACCCCAGGATCTGCACTCAGTGACACCTTAGGACTGGACCCCAAGATCTGCACTCAGTGACACCTTAGGGCTGGAGCCCAGGATCTGCCCCCAGTGACACTCAGTTTAGAATCTCTGTTTTGATGGCTCTCTCTGCCTGATTAAGGGGATCTTGGATTAATGCAGACATCAGCTCCTAATAAAGCAGTTTACATTATAAGTCCCCAAAGGAGTTTCTATAGTTTAGATCAGGAATTACATACTTGGTCCCTAGTTTGTGGTACTATTGGGAGGTGGTGAACTTTTTGAAAATGGGACTTGTGTGAAGAAGTGATTTCATTTGGAAATGGCCACTGCTTTGTTTTCATTCTCTCATTTATGGCTTGTCCAAGAGAGGGTTTGCTCTACCACTTGCTACCACAGGCCCAAGGCAACAGGGCTATGGAAAAAACTTTAGGCTAAGAGCCATGCCTGGCATGGAGATGCAGGTGTGAAACCCCAGAACTTGGAAAGCAGGAGAATCTAGGGGTCCTGGCCAACCTAGACTATGTAGTGAGACCCCCCCATTTTGTAATATATATATATATTCATGAGCCAAGAAAAAAAAAACCTTTCTCTTTATATACTGCTTGTTTCATGTCCCCAGGATATAGTAACAGAGCCCACCCAACCCTCCTGATGTCTTAGAACTCAACTGTATCTCCTCTCTGCTTTGGTCATGCTGGGGTCTCTGTTTTCTAGTTCCTTCTCCAGTTCTCTGCTGCAGGCCACTCCTGAGATGCTCTGAAGATGAATCTCTGGTGCGCCATTTCCAGTACTCATTGGCCGGTCTGTGCAAAGTGATTTTAAATATAAATAGCTACACGGAATTAAAGGAAAGGCCCCATAAAAAGGTTATTATTCACAATAAGCATACTCCCTAAACCAGGAGTCAGGAAGGCAGGGCTGGTGTCTAATCCCGAGTTTCCCTTCTAGCACTGTTTTGGGGTTTCGAAGCCTGCCTCTCCAAGGGTCTCCTTTCCCACCTCTGTGTCTTCGCACCCCTCTCCTGGAGAAGCCCCGCGTCTGTCTTCTGGGCCTTCAAGTAGGATGTGGCTCTGATCAACACCTACTGACAGCAGAACAGCTGACGCTGGACCCAAGAGCAGAAAGCCCAGCGCAAGAGTGACTGAGCGGCCAGCACCTGCCACACCAGGGAAGCTCAGTGCTGGGTTGCCAGGACAACAACGGACCCCTTCTGCGCCTGGGGCTTCTCTCTCTTGCCACGTGCAGGCTCTCCAGCCTCAGTTCCGGTGGAGGCTTCTGGAGGGGCATCCTCACAGGGAAGCATAGATGAATCTATGCATGGTGAATGGATACACGGATGGTTATTTTACAATCAACCTTCATTACTAGTATTGCAGACTCTGGTCAGAAAAAGATGGGACCTCCCCCTCCCCTGTAAATCTCCTATCTTTCTCTATGTTTGAAACCAACAGACCTGTGCAAAAGCCTCTGTGCTAAGCACAAGCTGCATGGCACTCTTTGTCGCCCATTTTGACCCCTGAGTACCTCTTCTGGTCCCTAGCTGCAGGTGCAGTCTGGAAGAAAAGGCCCTTCTTCCTGTGCTGGCTGCAGTGCCACCTGTTCAATAGCTGGAGCCCCAGCTTGTTGGTTGCCATGCAGGGAGGAAAATGGAGTGCTTGGCGGGAACTTTTTAATTTGGGGCATTCACTGGCTCCTGATTGGTCCTCTTGATTTCATTATTTGCTTGCACCAATCAGAATGTGCCCGTGTCTATCTGCCACTCTCAGCTCCCCAGGTCCACCTAATTCCAAAGAAAGAATAGCAGGATACTATGAGGGGCCAGGCAGTTGGGTCTGGGCCACAGAGGGCTGTATGAGCTTGAGCTGCTAGCTCCAAGACCCTTGGAGCTGCTGGAACCCGGGAGCCTCTCAGGCTCTGGCAGGAAGACCTGCTCCTGCCCCTGAGAGTCCTCAGAGCCTCTTGAGCTCCTGTGCTTCTCTGGAGAGCACCCTGATCCTTGAGCTCTGGGGCTTTGCTCCTGCTTGTGTGGAGCCTGGCTGCTGTCCGCTCCGACCTGCTTCTACTGGGCGCTATGTCCTCAGTGCCTGGAGTCTCTCCAGCCTCACAGAGCCAATGGGACCTGCTGCCTTGGGAGCTTCTGGCTCCTGCTTGGAGACCAGCTGCAGTTCTTGTGGCCTCTGCTCCTGATCCTGTAGGTGGCAAGAATAGACTACTTCATCTACAGGAAGTTAGAAGGTAGGTTAAGCTGGAATTCTACTCTCCACATCTTTGACTTTGTGAAATTTAGTTAATACCCAGTATTGCTTTCTTGTCTGAGAAATACAAGCAGTACAAGTGTGATAGTAGAGATCCTTCATGGTCATTGAGGTGATGTATAAACCAGCTTGTGTATAGTGAGGTTTCCCAGGAAAGATACTTGATAGATGTCTTTGTTAGAATAAGATCATTAACATCAAAATTGGATGCTTAGGACCTAGGGAGCCTTCTATGTAGAACCTAGTACACCAAAACTCAAATTCAGCCTTAAAATGTTCTGTAAGAATAAGTTTCAAAGAGAGAACATGTGTTACTCAGCTTTTGAACAGTGACATGTGCACTGTGCAGATGTCAGATTTGCATGACCAGATGAGGATGGATAAGAAAATGGATGGTAAATTTAACATGATAACTGGACGGCAATCGAAGGATCAACAGATACAGGAAAGGGGATGTGGTGTGACTGCAACCTAAGACAATAGTGTGAGAGAGAATGCAGTCAGGATGAGTGTGTTGAGAACAGTTGATGGAGACATAACCCTTGCCTATGCTGGGATTGAACTAAGGGCCTTGATCATACTAGCCTAGCCCTCTGCCTCCACTATGCCCACCACCCTTGCTTCACCTTTTATTCTGCTCAAGTTGTGAGCAGGCCTTTAAGTTTTTAAAAAATTTCCTCAACCTCCTAGTGACTGAGATTAAAGTCTTCTGTCACCAGGTTTGCTTTTGTGTATGTATATGGGGATCCATGGGCCACGACATACCTGTGGAAATCAGTGGACAACCTCAGGGTGTCAGCCCTTGCTTCACATTGTTTAAGGCAGGGCCTCTCTCTCTCTCTCTCTCTATCTCTCTCTCTCTCTCTCTCTCTCTCTATCTTTCTCCCCTCTCCCACTGTGAACTCCAGATGAGCTAGCTGTTGAGGTTCAGTTTATTCTGTCTCTGTCACCCATTCTCCTGTAGGAGCCCTTGGATTATAGAGTTGCATTCTACTTGTGTCCTGTTTTATATCTGGGTTCTGGGGATCTGAACTCTGGTTGTCAGTCTTGTGCAGCAAGTGCTTTTAACAATGAAGCCATCTCCCCAGCCATTGGTTGTTTTGTTTGTTTGTTTTACTATGTATCCAGGCTGGCCTTGACTGTCAAGCATGTAGAGTGTGTGTTGGGGGGGTGGAGACAGACAGACAGGTAGACAGAATGGGCAAGCCAGAGTCTCTTGTCATTGCAAAAGAGCTCCAGATGCATGAGCTGCTCTGTATATATGACTTTACATGGGTACTGGGGATTTGAACTTGGGCTGAACCCAGGCCAGCAAAATTTTACAATCATGTGCCTTTAACCACTGAGCAATCTCCCAGGTCCCTAGCTCTTACTTTTGAATAAAGTGTGATATCCACTGTTTATAATCAAAGGAGAAAAAGACATTTAAACTTTCCCTTTGTTCGTTGGAGCAGTTTGGTCCAATTCCTTAAGTGACCAGAGTATAGTTTGGATATTAGAGGGCCATGTCTAGTTAAAGTGGAAAGTAGTTTTATTCAAAAGTTTTCTAGCTGTGGAAGGGTAGGACTGCTTACAACACAAACTTCCAGACACAAAATGGCCTTGATATTCATGTTGTCGCAGTGCCTGATAATACCTACACATAATGGGAGGAAAAGAAGATGACACCGAAACAAAACAGAGACTAATTGAGATGGGAAAGAATTATGGGGGAAGGGGTGAGGGGAGGGAATCATAATAGTTTATGTCTGTAATTATGGAAGCTGCAATTAAAAGTTTAAAAAAGTATTCTGTAATGTTCTTAGAAGTAGGTTGGTAACTAGGAGATGATAGAGAACACTCATAAGGGGGCTCACAACAGAAGAGCTCTAGCCTCCATGATTTACAGCTGAGAGCAGAAACATTCAAACTTTAATACAATTTACTATTACAGTATTTTATAGAAAAACATTTTTATAAGGCAAATGAAAACTTGATAGAACTTTTAGCTATTCATGTCATTAGAACAGCAGATTGATGTGTATGATCTATAATTTAGTTAAACCTTATGAAAATTCATTGCAATAAACTTTAAGCTTTAATTAAACATGATTACATTAAAATATTTTTTCTTTTTTTTATTGTCCATAATGAGTTACAATATTTAGTGGGCAAACAATGAGTTGTTATCCCCAATTCCCCGCTGCCCTCCCCTCCCCAATCAGCTGGATAACCTCCTCCATGGGTCGTGGATAGCCTAGTATTCAGCCAAGTTCTCCTGGCCATGCCTCTGGATAATCTCCCCCACCAAGGCTCTCACAATCTTTTCGCCCCCTCTTCCGCATAGTTCCCTGAGTCGTGCTGGATGAGTATTAAGGCTGCTTTAAGGTTGTGAGCTTAGGGTCTTTGTGTCGAAAATCGTTGGTTTCTGTCTCACTGGCTTATCCTGTGTTGATGTAATGGCTGTGGCTGTGGGTCCCTTGTTCATCCCGACATTCTCTGTGGGGTTCCATATGGATCCTCCATGGTATGACTGTGGTGACTCCTCTTTTGCCAGAATCTCAGCTATCGGCCTACAGTCAGTTGGTAGGGTTAGATGGGCCCCAGCTCTCTCACTGCATCCTGAAAAATACAAACACAATCTCCATTGGAGAGTGAGATCAGTGTAGGCTAACAAATATACACAATTATGGATTACCTAGATTCTATTTTTAGTAGCCTCCCTGTCAGTCACTCCCATTGTGCAACTTGTCTTGGGAGCCCAAGAGTATGGGATCCGGTGCTTAACGCCCTGAATCCCAAGTTCCAGACAAGGGGTCCCCCTCACTAGGTGGAAAATTGGCTGAATTTGAAAGCTGTTGATTGTCTCCCGAAGGCCCAGGCTCCTCCATTACACAAGTGCACCTTTCTTGGTTCGCTGTTCTCTCCTAGTAGGAGGTGTGGTCAGCCTACTCATGACCGCAGATTGTGTTTCATGCCAGTGGTCTGTTTACTCCAGCTGTCATTGATCAGTTTCCCCTGGAAGCCTGTGCAGTGCCTTCCAGCACTACACTAACTGCCTTCTGGGGTCTGGATACCATTCTGGACGTTGAAGGGTCTCTTGATGCTGATCGATGGCATTCTGTGGTTTCTTCAGCAATAGGGTTTTGCCTCAGGCCTGGGGAAGGCACTCAAGAGCTTTGACAGAATTCTGTCTTGTTGGAATCTCATGAGTCGCTTTGGTCAACAGCTCAGTGAGGGAAGGAACCAGTGGATGGAACCAGGGGTTTTCAGGCTGATCTAATTATTCACATGCTTAGACTCTCTCCCCTACCACTCATGGCCCCTCTTGCCAGTTGATGCCCACTAGTTGCTATGCTTTCCATAGTGGTTGAACAAGTTTGACGTTACTTCCATTCAAAGCTGGGTCTTCAATTCTGCTCCATTGATCTGTCTTTCTGTTTTTATGCCAGTACCATGCTGTTTTTCGTTACTATGGCTTTGTAGTATGTTTTGAAGTCAGGGATGGTGATACCTCCTGAGTAGGATTTTTTACTTAGAATAGTTTTGGCTATCCGAGTTCTTTTGCCCTTCCAAATAAATTTAGAGATTATTTTTTCTATGTCTGTGAAGAAAGAGGTTGGGATTTTTATCGACATAGCATTGAATCTGTAAATCGCTTTTGGCAGGATTGTCATTTTTACTATATTGATTCTCCCTATCCATGAGCATGCAATATCTTTCCATCTTCTCATGTCCTCCTCTATTTCCTTCTTGAGTTTCTCAATATTTTCCTTATATAAGTCCTTTACAACCTTGGTTAGTGATATTCCAAGGTATTTGATTTTCTTTGAGGCTATTAGAAAATGGGACAGTCTCTCTTATGTCTTTTTATGTCTGCTTGTTTCTTTTCTACATAAAGAAAGGCTACTGATTTTTGTGTGTTAATTTTGTATCCTGCCACATTGCTGAAGGCATTAATCACCTTCAAGAGGTTACTGATACTATTCTTTGGGTCTGATATATAAAGGATCATGTCATCTGCAAAGAGGGATAGTTTAATTTCTTCCTTTCCGATTTGTATCCCTTTTATGCCTTCTCTTGTCTAATCGCTTGGGCTAGAACTTCAAGCACTATGTTAAAGAGCAGTGGTGAGATGGGCAGCCTTGTCTTGTTCCTTAATTGAGTGGGAACTCCTTGAGTCGTTCCCCATTGAGAATGATCTGTGCTTTAGGAGATTTGTAAATTGACTTTATTAAGTTGAGGAATAGGCCATCTATGCCTATTCTTTCAAGAGCTTTGAACATGAAGAGGTGTTGAATTTTGTCAAAATACTTCTCCACATCTATTGTGATAACCATGTGGTTTTTGTGTTTGAGCCGATTAATGTGATATATTACATTTATCGACTTGCGTATGTTGAACCATCCCTGCATCTCTGGGATAAAGCCAACTTGGTCAGGGTGGATAACATTTTTGATGTAGCGTTGTATCCGGTTTGCTAGGACTTTGTTCAGGGTTTTTGCATCTAAGTTCATCAGAGATATGGGTCTATAGTTCTCTTTTCTTGTTGCATCCTTGCCTGGTATGGGGATTAGGACAATGGTAGCTTCATAGAAGGTGTTTGGAAGCCTTCCCTCTTTTTCTATGCTTCTAAAAGCTTCAGAAAGAGTGGTTTCAGCTCTGTGATTTAGGCTTGGTAGAATTCAGCTGAGAAGCCATCTGGTCTTGGGCTTTTCCTTTTGGGAAGGTTTTTTTTATTACATCTTCAATCTCAGTGGATGTGATAGGTTTATTTAGTGCTTTTATCTGCTCTGGGTTAAGCTTTGGCAGTTGGTAAGTATACAAAAACTTATCCATTTCTTACAGGTTCTCTAAGTATGACCTGATGATTCTTCCAATGTCTTCAGGATCTGTTGTGATCTCACCATTGTCCTTTCTGATTTTGTTGATTTCGGCTTTCTCATTTCTTCGTTTTATTAGATGACCAGGGGTTTATTGATCTTATTAACTTTTTCAAAGAACCAGCTCTTTGATTTATCTATTTTTTCAATTGTCTTCTTTATTTCCAATTCATTAATCTCACCTCTGATTTTAATTGTTTCCTTTCGTCTTGAACTCCTCGGGTTAGCTTTTTCCGTCTGTTCCAATGATCTTAGATGGGTGGTTAGGCTATTGATTTGAGACCTCTTTGTCTTTGAAGGCATTTAGTGTGATGAACTTTCCCTTCAGGACTGCCTTCATTGTGTCCCTTAAGTTCTGATATGATGTGTTATCATCATCATTTATTACTAGGAAATTCTGAATTTCCTGTTTTATTTCTTGGATGACCCAATCATTTTTTAGGAGCGAATTATTCAGGCGCCAGTACTTTGTGTATTTTCTGGATCCTGTTCCATTGTTAACTTCTACCTTTAATGCACTATGGTCTGATATGATGCAAGGAACTACATCGATCTTCCTGAATTTGTTTAGGGAAGATTTTTGACCTAAGATGTAATCAATTTTAGAAAAAGTCCCATGCGCTGCTGAGAAGAATATATATTCTGTGTCTTTGGGGTAAAATATTCTGTAAACATCTGTTATCCCCAGCTGGTCAATGGGGTCATTAAGCTCCGTTATGTCCCTACTGATCTTCTGTTTGGTTGATCTGTCTAGAGCTTATAGAGGTGTATTAAAGTCTCCTACTATGATAGAATTAGAGTCTATTTCTGCTTTATTTTTGAGTAGGGTTTCCTTTATGAACTGTGTTGCACCCAAATTTGGTGCATATATGTTAATAATGCTGATATCTTCCTGCCGGATCATTCCTTTGATGAGTAAGAAGTGACCATCATTATCCTTTTTATTTGATTTTGGTGTAAAGTCTATTTTGTCAGAGATTAGTGTAGCCACACCTGCTTTCTTTTTGCTTCCACATGCCTGATAAACTGTTTTCCATCCTTTTACTCTAAGGTTGCTGTCTTTAGAAGTAAAGTGCGTTTCCTGAAGGCAGCAGATGGAAGGGCCCATTTTTCTGATCTACCCTGCAAGTCTGTGTCTTTTTATAGGGGAGCTAAGTCCATTTATATTCAGTGATATAACTGTGAGGTTTGCTTTGAGCCCTGCCATGATGAAGGGTTAATGGGGTATGTTTTCTGTGCTCCTGTTATTAGCGCACTGATTGTGGTTGTCGTGTCTGATCTCAGGTACTCTTCTGAGGAAGATTTCTTGTTTCTTCTGTATATGATATATCTTGCAGGATCTTCTGAAATTTTGGCTTTGTTTTCATATAGTCGTAGAGCTGGTTTACTTCATGGAACACTTTCACTTCTCCATCTATCATGAGGGATGGCTTTGCTGGGTACAGTAGTCTAGGTTGAAAGCCATACTTCTTTAGGCCCTGAAAAGCATTATTCCAAGCCCTTCTGGCTTTCATGATTTCTAATGAGAAGTCTGAGGTAAGTCTGATGGCTTTTCCTTTATAAGTTACGGTTTGCTTTCCTCTAGAAGGTTTGAGCATTTTCTCTTTGTTTTTTATGTTAGGCATCTTAATTAAAATGTGTCTTGGAGAATTCCTCTTCATGTCCTGGCTTTTTGGAGTCCTCTGGGCCCCTTGAAAGTTGAGTGGGCTTTCTCTTGTTAAATAGGGAAAGTTTTCTTGAATAATTCTGTTGAAGATATTTCCTATGTGCTTAGCCTGGGTTTCTTCTCCCTCTGGGATCCCCATGATTCTAATATTTGGCCTCTTTATGGAATCCCATAGATCCCTCAAATGTTTCTCACTTGATTTCTTGAATTTATTGATATCTATGACATCCTTATTAATTCCTTCTGAATTGTCTTCATAGTCTGTCCTCCAGATTGTCAATTCTGGGACTGATTGATTCAAGGGAGGTTTTTAACATCTCCTTTTCATTATTGGTTTCTGCTATAATTTTGTTTATAGTCTCCAATTCTTTGGTGAGATCTAATTTCCAATCAATTTTTGTTTTTGCTTGGGATTCCTGATAATCATTTATAAGTTTTCTGAAGTCCTCATCAAATTTAATCAATTGATTGTCTAGTTCCTCCCTTAGTTTATTAATCTTCAATTCACTTAATGTGTTTCTGAGTTCATTCATATTTCTGGTGACAGCTCAATTTTGTTTTGATATCAACATCTTCTTCTCACCTTTTGAAAGTCTGATGAAGGTAATGTCAGCATGGCGAGGTAATGAATATCAAGTCCTTTTGTGTCTGGAAGATTGCTTTGTACAAAATTCTACCCTTCTTTAGGTTTTTGCAATCTTTACATGACCATTTCCACAATAGTCCCTGAGCTTTGGGAGGTGTGATAGAGATGTCCCAGTGTTGAACAGTACACTGTCACTTCTCCTCATCCCTATGTTGATTTTGATTTATCCCAATGGTCACTGAAAAGAAGTTTTTCGAGACAAAAGTGAGAATCACATTATTATATGGAGATGCACATTTAAAAAAGTGTTCATAGGCAGTTAGGTAGGCATAATGTATGCATATAGCCAGACAACAGACGGTATTACTGCCCTAGGTATCATGACTTCCCCAACCATAGTTTTTGACTAGGTCTTCAGAACCAGACATGGATTCTCTCCCATGAGGTGGGTTTCTAGTCCAATTAGAGAACATTTGGTTTCCCCACAATAGATGTGCTACTATTGCTCCAATTGGTTCATTTGGCCTGTTCCAACTCCCAGCCCCCCTCACCCCACCTAGGCTAGAGGGACTGGAGGGCACAGGAAGGAACAGACCCCATCCATCTCTCCCTGCGCTTGTTCTCACAGGAACTGAGTTGACACTTCTTTTCACCCAACATTTCTTGACTTTTGTAGCTTTTCCTTTACTCTCCTGTATTAACTATTATTTGAATATGTTTTTTTTTACTGTTTTCTGATGTATGGGTTTTTCTTTCTCTCAGTCTGAAGAATCTCTTCAAATATTGCCCGAAGAGCTGGCTTTGTAGCCATAAATTCTTTTAGCTGGTTTATGTTATGAAAGTTCTTATTTCTCCTACAATTTTGATGGATAGCTTTGCTGGATATATACATTTTGGTTGACAGTTGTTATCTTTCAGAACTTGGAATACATCACTCCAAGCTCTTTTGGCTTTTAAGGGTTTTGTTGAGTAATCTGCTATTATCCTGATGGGCTAACCTTAATAGGTTACTTGATGCTTTGCTCTTACTGCATTCAATATATTTTTTTTTTGCTCTGTTTGTTCAGTAGTTTATTTAGGGTGTGGAGAGGTTCCTTTTTGGTTTTGTCTGTTTGGTGTTCTAAATGTGTCCTATGTCTGCATTGGTACCACTTTCCCTATTTGGGGGGAAATTCTCTTCTATGATTTTGTTGAAAATATCTACTATGCCCTTAGTGTGAAATTTTTCTCCTTCTAGTATACCTTGAATTCTTAACTTTGATCTCTTCAGAGTTTCCTGAATGTCTTGAAATTCTCATCCATACCCTCCCATTAATATGTCTTTCTCTATGTTGAACTGTTGTAGTTCTGCTACCTTATCTCCCAGTTTAGATATTCTATTCTCTCATCAATCCATTCTGTTGGTGAGACTTTTTATGTATTTGACTTACTGTGCTTTTCATTTCTAGTATTTCTGATTGGAATTTTTTTTATTATTTCTACTGCCGTATTCAAATCTTTTTTTTTAAAATATTTTATTTATTCATTTTAAAGCAGGGAGACACAGAGAGAGAGAGAGAAAGAGAGAGAGCACCAGGGCCACCACCTTGTGGGTCTGGCCTATGTGGGTCCTGGGGAATTGAACCGGGGGCCTTAGGCACTGGAGGCAAGTGCCTTAACCGCTGAGCCATCTCTCCAGCCCTCAAATCTTTTTTTGAACTCCTTATTTCCTTATGTTGGCTTTCTGTGTTCTTATTCTGGGATTTGGATTCTTCTTTGATTTCTTTGAATAAATTTATAATCATTCTTTTGAATTCTTTGTCAGGCATTTCATCTAAGTCAGATTCACTGGAGGTCATTTCTGATGGTTTTATGATTTTTGTTGGAATTATAATGTCTTGATTTTTTGTTTCTTGTATTTTAATGTAGATATTTTTGTATTGTGAGTTAATTCAATGCTTGGGTTTTCTAGTTATCTGCTTGCATTCTTAGACATGTATATAAGAATATTTTCAGGATGGGAGTCTAAAATGTCAGGTGTGGCTCTTATATTACTGCCAGAGTAACAACAGAAGAGACCCGGTATGTTGTAGTTACCTGCTATGCAAATATTGTAGTAGGCTAAGTAGAGCAAAGTACAGTCCTAATATCCAACAGGGCAATGTATGCATATAAAAAAATCAGTGAGTGTTTATGCAACAGTGGGAATTAAACAGG
Source organism: Zapus hudsonius (assembly GCA_004024765.1). Taxonomy (NCBI): domain Eukaryota; kingdom Metazoa; phylum Chordata; class Mammalia; order Rodentia; family Dipodidae; genus Zapus; species Zapus hudsonius. The sequence continues at coordinate 5,565 of PVHP010008297.1, read as the reverse complement.
TAATCCAACAAATCCGACTTCCTTGGGGTATGTGTTTACTCACACTCTTAATCTTGTCAACTGAGAGGCTGTGATTCCTGGTCTATAATGGGTTCCAGGTTGGCCTGGGACCTAGTGAGACTCTGCCCCCAAGAAATATAGAAGAGAATGACAAAAAGGTCCTATAAATCAAGAGCTATCAAATGTGACAATTTCATTCTTAAAACCTAGCTTATTTAAGGATGGCAAAGCCAACTAAAGTACATCATTAAACTCTAACACGTAACCTGCCCTAACATGGAAGGTACAATTAGCACTTTCAGTGCAGGCCTATATATCTGGCTTTGGAGTAGGTGTTACCCCAGTGCAAGATGGCCCTGTTACCTTTGGGGATGGCTTCTGTCTCATCTATGCAGGTTCCCTCTGTGTTGTGCTGTGGGCTTGGCTAGGCTGGTTGGGTCAATGGACCTGCTCTTCAGATTCGCTGTGCTGGATGCTGTGTGGCTACATGTGTGTTTCTGGTCCCTTGGGGTCCCCAGTTCTCAAGATGTTCCTGGTTCTGGTGGTTGAGGCAGAAGAAGCTACCTGAAGCTGTAGAGGTTCTGCTGGGCTGGTCCCTGGTATCTTCTTCAGGAGCTGCCAGCTGGTCCATGTTGTCTTCTTTAGGTTTTTCCCCTAGTGTGAGTGGAGAATCCTCTCACCATAGTTCTGCTCATGGCTGCTCAGGGCTCAGGCCTGGACAGTGTGTAGGTCTTCTCAGCCAACCGCTAGAGCCAAAATACTTTTTGTATGAAAGTAAACCAAATCAATTTTTAAAATAAATTTTTTGAACTTTATTTTTTAAAAATATTTTTATTTATTAATTTTCAAGCAGAGAGAGAGAGAGAGAGAGAGAGAGAGAGAGAGAGAGAGAAAACCAGGGCCACCACCTTGTGGGTTTGGCTTATGTGGGTATTGGGGAATTGAACCTGGAGCCTTAGGCACTAGAGGCAAGTGCCTTAACCACTGAGCAATCTCTCCAGCCCCCAAATCAATTTTTAAAAGAGGAAATGAGAGGGGAAGGGGGAAGTTCTGCTTGTGATTTCACATCTCACCATTGTATTAATTACTAATTTATCTTTAACTTTTATTTTATTTATTTAAAACAATGACAAAGGCAGATAGGAACAGAGAAAGAAAGAGAGAATGGGTGCACCAAGATCTTCTGCCACTGCAAATAAACTCCAGATGCATGCCCCACTTTGTGCATTTGGCTTTAAATGGATCTTAAGGGATAAAAGGCCACATTGTGTTTGGATGATAATATTATAAGCAGCCCTCCTGTTCCTTTGGCTTTTGTATTTTTTCTGCGATCTTTTCTATAAGATATCTCTCTCAGTGCTAAATGCTCCTCTGTCACTTTTCAGCACTTTGGCATTTTGAGTCTCCCCAGTGTTCACTGCTATCTGAAAAGAGAAGCTTCTCTAACCAAAAGTGAGAGTAGCGTTGATATGTGCATACACATCAGTGTTGACAGGACAGTTTGGTGAGTATAACATATGCGTTGAGCCATAACTAACAGGTCATGAGTACACCAGTGGAGTACATCTTGCTTGGCTAGTTTTGTCAGTTGCAGGATCCACTGGTGGTTGAGTCTATTGATGACTTTTCCCCCCAACAGGTGACATAACACTTTCCATCACTCTGGCAGGTAGTACTCTGTTCCAATTTGATCTCTTAGATCCTTCAACTTTAGAGTATGATGTTTTCAGCTAGAGAGACCTACCATCTACTTCTGGTGGGCAACCTAGACCATTGGAAATAGCCTGAATTGATTTTGGAAGCTGATGGGCCTCCCTAACCAATAATGCATTGGGGGAGTGACCCACCCCTGACACAAGTTTAGTTGCTACATCATATGGTTTAGGATGCAGCATTTTCTGTCCCAGCAAGGTACTTCTGAGCAAACTTTGTCTATTTTTTAAATTATATTTAAAGTTAGCTAATGAAGAATAGATTTTTATGACTTATTCATAATATCTTTAGTTTTGTGTATCCCTCCTCCATCCCCCCATTCTCTCACCCCCATGTAGACTTATCCATCAACTGTATTTTTGTCCCTCTTCTTATCTGTCTACTATCCCTACCCCTCAACCCTGCCATCTTCTCCTCCCTCCTAGCCTCATTCTGGCCTCCCTGAATCTACTACCGAGTCTTACTCCATCTTATATACATATCTAAAAACAAAGCTAAGATCTGCATATGAGGGAGACCATGTGATGTTTTCAGTCTGAGACTGAGTTACCTAACTTAGTATATATTTTTTCAAGATTCATCTATTTTGCTGTGAATTTAATATTTCTGTAGAGCTGAATAAAACTCCATTGTGTATATGTACCTTATCTTCTTAATCCAATAATCAGTGGTTGGGCATCTGGGCTGATTCCATTTCCTAGCTATTGTGAATAGAGCAGCAGTAAACATGGCTGAGCAAGTTTCTCTATAATATGGTGTAGAGCCCTTAGGTATAGTCTGAAGAATGGTATAGCTGGGTCATATGCTAAATCTATATTTAAGTTTTTGAGAATCTTTCATACTGATTCCCATAGTGGTTGTACCAGTTTAAACTCCCACCAACAGTGAATAGATGTTCCTCTCTCCCTACCTGTTTGTCAGCCAGTTGATTTTTAAAAATATATATTTATTGTCCATAATGAGTTACATTATTTAGTGGGCAAACAATGAGTTGTTATCCCCAATTCCCCAATGCTCCCCCATCCCCAATCAGCTGGATATCCTCCTCCGTGGGTCATCTGGATCAATACTTGTGGTAGGGGACCATGTATAGCCTAGTACTCAGCCTGATTCTCCTGGCTCAAGTGTGTTGTTACTGAGAGGTGCCATGCCTATGGATAATCTCCCCCACCACAGCTCTCAAAATCTTTCCGCCCCCTCTTCCGCTCAGTTCCCTGAGTCATGGTGGGTGAGTATTAAGGCTGCTTTAATGTTGTGAGCTTAGAAGTTAGAGCTTCTTTGTGTCGAAAATTGTTGGTTTCTGTCACCCTGGCTTATCTTGTATTGATTGACTAGCTGTGGCTCTGGGTCCCTTGTTTGTCCCATCATACTCTGCGGGATTCCATATGGATCCTCCACGATATGGCTGTGGTGGCTCATCTCTTGCCAGGATCTCAGCTATCTGCCTACAGCCAGATGGTAGGATTAGATGGACCACAGCTCTCTTGCTGCATCCTGAAAATACAAACACATTCTCCATCGGAAAGTGAGATAAGTCTAGGTTAACAAATATACACAATTCTGGATTACCAAGATTCTAGTTTTAGTAGCTTCCCCTTCAATCGTTCCCATAATGCATCTTTTCTTGTGAGCCCACGAGAACGGGATCTGGAGCATATCACCCTGAATCCCCAGTTCCAGTCAAGGGCTCCTTCTCCATAAGTGGAATATTTGGCCAAATTTAAAAGTTGTTGATTGTCTTCCCCAGGCCCAGGCTCCTCCATTGCACGAGTGCTTCTTTCTTGGTTCAATGTTCTCTCCCAGTAGGAGGTATGGTCAGCCTATTCATGGTCTCAGATTGTGTTTCATGCCAGTGGTCTCTGTTTACCCCAGCTGTCTTTGATCAGCTTCCCCTGGCAGCTTGTGCAGTGCCTTCCAGCACTACACTAATTACCACCTGGGGGCTGGTTACCATTCCGGACCTTGGAGGGTCTCTCGATGCTGATCGGTGGCATTCTGTGGTTTCTTCAGCAACAAGGTTTTGCCTCAGGCCTGGTGGGGGGCATTCAAGGGCTTTGACAGAATTCTGTCTTGTTTTTGGAACCTCATGGGTCACTTTGGTCAACAGCTCAGTGAGAGAAGAAACCGATGACTGGGACCAGGGGTTGTCAGACTGATCAATTATTCACAGGCTTAGACTCTCTCCCCTTTTACACATGGCCCCTCTTGCCAGTCAACGCCCACTATTTGCTCAATAGGTTACAGTATTCTCTTGAGGATTTTATCTTTTTGAACCTAATTTGGTTTAGCCTCATGCTTAAGCCGTTCCCCTCCCCCCATTCCTTACCCCTCATTCATAACCTCTCACTTCTTTCTACTAGTCTGTGTAGAGTTTACGGTTATCCTGGTTAAGGACCACATATGAGGGAGAATATGTGGCGTTCGATTCTCTGTTCTTTTGAGTGTTCACTTAGTAAGATCTGCTCAAAGTCAGACCATTTTTTCCTAAATTTTGATATGTCATTTTTCCTTTCAGCTGAGTAGAATTCCATCCTGTAAATATACCACAGTTTCACTGTCCATTCCTCCATGGATGTGCATTTGGGTTGATTCCAATTCTTGGCTATTATGAATTGAGCTGCTATAAATATAGTTGTACAAAAGTTTCTGCATCAAGATGTGACATCTTGCGGGTAGATGCCTAGTAGAGGGATAGCTGGGTCCATTGGTAGTTCTATGTCCCTTCTGTCTAGGAGTCTCCACACTGCTTTCCATAGTGGTTGAACGAGTTTGCAATCCCACCAGCAGTGAATGAGGGTTCCTTTTTCCCCCACATCCTCGCCAGCAATGATTGTTTTTGGTTTTCTTTATGATTGCCATTCTGACAGGGGTAAAGTGGTACCTCATTTTGGTTTGATTTGCATTTCCCTGATGCTTAAGGATGCTGAGCACTTTCTTAGATGGGACAAGGCCATTTGTGTTTCCTCCTCTGTGAATTCTCTGTTGAGATCAGTACCCCATTTTGTGCGGGGGCTGTTTGAAATTTTATTATGTATTTTTTTTGAGTTCTCTGTAAAATCTGGAGATTAGGCTTTTGTCTGAGTTATAGCTGGTAAAGATCGTCTCCCAGTTTGATGGGAGTCTATTGGCTCTGAGTATGGTTTGTTTGTCTGTACAGAAGCTTCTGAGCCTGAGCAGGTCCCATTGGTTATGTGATTGTTGCATTTCTTGGGCTGCTGGAGATTTGCTCAGGAAATTTTCCCCACTCCTATTTCATGTAGAGTTCCTCCTATTTTTTCTTCCAGGGTGTTCATGGTTACCAGATTTATATTAAGGTCTCTGATCCATTTGGAGTTGATTTTTGTGCACAGTGGTCTATTTTCATTTTTTTACATGTTTTTATCCAGTTCCTCCAGCACCATTTGTTGAAGATGCTATCTTTGGCCCAGCATACATTGTTGGCCCCCTTGTCAAAGACCAAATATCTGATGTTACTTCCATTCAAAGCTGGGTCTTCAATTCTGCTCCATTGATCTGTCTTTCTGTTTTTATGCCAGTACCATGCTGTTTTAGTTACTATGGCTTTGTAGTATGTTTTGAAGCCAGGCATGGTGATACCTCCTGAGTAGGATTTTTTACTTAGAATAGTTTTGGCTATCTGAGGTATTTTGTCCTTCCAAATAAGTTTAGAGATTATTTTTTCTATGTCCGTGAAGAAAGAGGTTGGGATTTTTATCGGCATAGCATTGAATCTGTAAATCGCTTTTGGCAGGATTGCCATTTTTACTATATTGATTCTCCCTATCCATGAGCATGCAATATCTTTCCATCTTCTCACATCCTCCTCTATTTCCTTCTTGAGTGTTTCAATAT
>PVHP010008296.1:0-53770 GCA_004024765.1 Zapus hudsonius | reverse complement strand
CCTTGCCACTGAGTAGATCTCTTAGCCCATCAGGTTAAGTGCCACTATTGCACTGGTGAGTAATTCTTGCCATTCTGGTCTCTGTCATATTGCAGTGGCCTCTGCTTTCTCCCAACGTCCTGGGCCAGTTTCCCTGGCAGCTCGTGTAGTGCATTCCAGCACTACCTGGGCTAACCATCTGGAAACTGGCTTCCTTCCATGTTCCTGTGGGATCTCTCGGTGTTGTATAAAGTATTTTTAAAGTTTGTCTTAACTTTAAAATCTTGAGCATCCATATCTTAGGAAAATTTTTTTTTTAATTTCTGGGAGCCATCAAATCCTACACACTATTCTTCATGGACACACTTTTCAAATGCAGTAAGTGAAAAATAATCAGATATCCACAAACACATGCAGACACGTAAACACATGCCTACGCAAGATTTTAGAAGTCATCGAATTCAAACAAACATGATGTGGCTTCAACCTGAGAATCGGAAAAAGTGCGTGGAAAGTTTTCCAAAATAATGATTTCTTAGGATGTGTGGGTTACAATATGACATTCTTATCACTGGTCCTCATTAGAGGAAACCAAGATGTGCAAAGAAACTATTTTCTGGCTGGTTTCCCAGGGAACCAAGGTATGTGAATTTCTTGTGTCATTCTGTTTCTATCAAAACCATTTGATCTCAGGAGCACAAAGTGAACATAATGAAAATTGGAAAAAGAAAATCCAACCTAACCAAACTTTAAAAATATTTAAGATGTTCTGTGGCTTAAAATTTTTTATTGCTTATGTCTCTGTTTTTGTCTGGTTAGTCATTACAGACTTGTACTTGGCATTTCCAGGGGAAAGAAGCATGTACCCAGGTTGTCAGTGCCCGGTGAGTTTGTGTGGTCTACAACCCAATGAATTCCACACACAGAGGGCTTGTCATCTGATACCATCATGCAGCAGAAATAAAGCGAGAGAAGTAAGGGTTTCCCAAGCCCAGATCATCCATTAACAAAAAAGGAATGCAACCTTACCAACGAGTTGTGGGCCTATGGCTGACATCCTGGCAAGAGATGAGCCACCCTAGACCTAGACATGGAACCCCACCAGAGTGGAGGGATAAGCAAGAGACCTATAACCACAGCCAATCAGTCAACTCAGTTTGAGCTGTATGAAAGAAAGAAAACAATATTAAAAAGTGTCACATTTACTAGAAGCCAATCATCTTTTAACATCTCTGGGTCATGTATTGGTTTTCTGTTTTGTTAATTTCTGTTATTAGGCTGTCTGTTCGTTTAATTGATTTGTTAGTTGGTTCTTTGAGACAAAGTTTCATAATGTGTTCCAAGATGGCCTGGACTGGAATTTACAGCAATCCTACTGCCTCAACCCTTTCCAATTCTGCAATTAGAGTTATGAGCTGCCTCAACTATTGTGGTTTGAATATAAAAATGTCCCCTGCAGACGTGTGTTTGCACACTTCACTCCCAGCAGGTGGCACTGTTTGGGGCCTTCAGGATTTATAGTCCAATTGCCCTTGCGGTTCACTCTGTCTACTTCCTGCTGATGTCAGGGTGTGATGCTGGCTTCCCCTGCCATAACTGATCCTGGAAATGTGCACCAAAATAAACTCTTTCCTTCCTTATCATGTTTCTGATCCCGGAATTTTTTTTGCAAGCAACAGGAAGGTGACTGATACACTTGACTTCAACTGGATTCTTAACCACAAGTGAAGACTTTATCTAGGACACAGGAAGGGAAAATAATCAAAAAGACACAGGGAAAGGAAGATATTTTGTCTGCAACTCTCATTCATATGCTCCCTGTCAATCTGCTTTGTAAGTAAAAGTCAACAAGTTCATTGCTGCTCCTGAGCGTATTAATTTCAGAAACTTAAAAAGGAATATGTAATGGGCTCAAGTGTGATCAAATTTTCACCCTTGATAACTCCTGGCCACCTGCAGCCCACACCTGTGAAAAGTGTGGACAGTAACTTGGGGGAAGACAAATTGAACAGAAAATGTGGTAAAATTCCACTGCACAATATAGGTCAATATATAGTCAACCTTCCGTATCACCCGGTTCCACACCTGCAGAGTCAATCAACCATGATTAAAAACATTTCTTTTAAATTTGTACTGTATTGACTATATAATTTCTTGGCATTATTCCCTAAACAATATATCCAATGACTATTTACATAGAATTTACATTATACTAGGTATTATAAGTAATTAAAGATGATTTAAAACATGGGTGAATTGTGTAGGTTGTGTATAAAAACTACCTTATTTTATATGAGGGGCTGAACAGCATGAATTTTGGTATCCATGGGAGATACTAGAAGCAATCCTTCAGGAATTCTGAGGAACAAGTAATATTAAACTTATGCTTGGGGCTTGTGTGAGGGTCAGTGATTAAAGGCACTTGCTTACAAAGCCCGATGGCCTGGGTTTAATTGCTAAGCACCCACGTAAAGCCAGATGCACAAAGTAGCTCATGCATCTGGAATGCATTTGCAGTGGCAGAAGGCCCTGGTGCACCCTCTCTGTCAGCCTCTTTCTCCCTGTCTTTATCTCTCTGCCAAATAAATATTTTTAAATGTATGCTTTATCATTTTTATGACACATTTTCATTTTCTATGATTACTGCAACCCTCACATTCTGACAATCCTGGACAGCAGAAACCATGCCTGTATAATATTTGTTGGACAAGGAATTCTGTAAACCTTCTTAATATATCTTCATGGAAATGAGTCATCCAACTTATGAATCATTAAAGTCGCTCCAGACTAGTCACATGAACGGTGATTAGTGATTTGGATAATATAAAAAGAGCAGATAATTTAATCAGCTTTTATTCCTGAGAAAAATTTCTATGATTTTACTGGTGGTAGATTAATACCCGTCTAGTAATCATATGCTTAATTTGGATTCCCAGAACATACACCAGGTTCAACTAAATATTCCATTTAATCATGCCATTATGACGTACATGAAATCAGGATTTTAACAATGCCTGTGTGCACATGCGAGAGCATGGCTACATGTGCGTGCACACATATGCAATGGTAGGAAGGGAGCTACATATGAAAATGAATAAATCATTCCAAGAATGTTGGACCTGTAGTGTTGTTTTCTCCTCCGGAAGGTGGAGGGAAAACAGAGAAGCAGCGGGAGCTGAGGCGAGCTGTCCGCTGTCCACTGTCTCAGGGCTGGGGCCCACAGAGCTGGGGGGCTGATGGGGGTCCGGTGGGACACAGAGGAGAGCAGATGTGTATTGTATATCCACATGATTCTTTATTCAATTGGGGGACTTACATTTTATAGGAAAAAGGGGGTCCAGGGCATGGGGAATGGGGAAGGGAAAAGGGGATTGGTTGATGGGGGTGGGGAGTTGGCAGCCTCCACTGGGATAGGTGGGTGGGATAGGTGGGTGGGGACAACCTGAGAACACCTCATTTGGGGGCCATGAGTGGCTGGAAATACATGATGCTAGCCATGGTCCATCTGTGGGGATGGGTACAAGGAAGTTTTGCTGATACCCAATGCCATTCCTGCTGAGATGGGAGTGCTGGTTTCGGTGGCCAGCCCATGGGGGTGGGAGTCAGGGTAGGTGGAGCTGGGAAACGCCTACCAAGTTGCCGGGTTTCACCTCCCTCATACACCATTAACTCTTTGTTTTCCGTGCCCTCAGTAGCAGCACCAACAGGCAGTGCCCAACACTGTAGTTCAGCCACAATTGCAATGCCATAGAAGGAAAGTGAAGGCAGATATGTGTCCATAATAGGCTGGTACTTGAGTTGACCTTCAAGGAACTGTAGGAAAAACTGGATAATTGTGAGCTGGAGTTGGGAGAGGACCATGATGAGAAGGGCTGGGCTCCCGTGGGTGCTATTGCTGTGTTTCATAGGTCCGTTGCCTTCTGCTTCATATTCCTTGATGCAGACTTTCAGGTTTCCCTGGCAATTTGAGAAAACACTAGAAATACACTAGATACTGACATTTTAAACAAAAGTCTTCAGCATCCACTTCATTAAAAATGCAAGGGGAATTACACACATTAGAAGAGTAATCATCATTATCGTCATTATTGTAATTAACATTTATTATACATTTGCTTGGGGAAAGGTACTATTCCAAGAGCCTTAAGTGAAATGAGTTCACTTAACCTTTACCATTTCCCATCAGAGAAAGACAAAAGGAAGGGAAGAAAGAAAGGGCTGTGGAGAAGGCTCAAAGGGAAAATCCTTTCTTCACACGCAGGAGGACCTGAGTTCAGATCGCCAATACTCATGTAAAAAGCCAGGCGTGATGTGATGCACCTGCAATCCTCATGCTCAGAATGTGAAATGGAAATTACAAGAGCTTTCTACTTAAGGTTATCAGAATTTATGAGCTCTGAGTTCCACAGAAATGCTGTCTCAAAGAATCAAGTGGAGAATAATCAGAGAAGACACTTGACATTGACCTCTGACCTCCACATACATGAGTACACGTTAGCATGCATCCGCACAGAGGTGTACTCACATCATACAAATACACATAGGTGCAAGCCACATACACACACACACAGAGAGAGAGAGAGAGAGAGAGAGAGAGAGAGAAGGAAGGGAAGGAGGGTACAATTCTCAGTGATGTGATATGACATGCCTGACCAAAAAAAAAAAGGCTTTATTTTGACAGCTTGTGGACATACAGTCCATAGTGGTGGAAGGCAGAGCAGGAGGAGAGTGGGTTGTGGTCAAACTGCACCTTTAGTAGGAAGCAGACAAAAGGTGTGCAGGTACTCGGCTCACTTCCCCTTTTGATTCCATCTAGAACAGGCACCTGTGCAATCATGCTGCCCTCATTCATGGTGAGGCTTTGCTCCTTAGCAAAATCTCTCTGGAGACACACTCACTGACATGCACAATGGGTTGTTTCCTAAGTGATTCTAAATCCGTCAAGTTGACAGTGAAGATGAACCACCCCAAACCCTACCCTTGTTAATTTGACATCCAAACGCATTGTTTTAAAAACCATATCAGTCCACTTCTGGACTGTAAAGTCTCCATTAAATCTCAAAATGTAGAGTTCATCTCTAAACAAAAATTCCCATAGGGTATCCCTAAACTCTTGAATATTTGAAAATACAAAAGTTCCTTCTGAGATCCAAGACAAATTCTTGACAGTCGTCATTTATAAAAGCAAAACAGCAAGTTATACACTTGTAACACCATGTCATAGAATGCAATTTCCCATTCCCAGATACAGGGACGAGAGGATCAGAAAGAAGGACTGGACAGACACCAGACCAGAATCCAGCAGGTAAACAGACCTACCAACCAGTTTTATGTCCTTCATGGAGCTCGTGATACAATCACCTGGGCTCCAACAACCTTCCTTTGCTCTACCTAGCCAATTCTGTAACCTGAGCATATATAATCTCTTTAGCTGTCTCCTCTCCATGTCTGCAACATTCTTTGGCAGACATATGTCCCACGGTCCTGACACCTCAAGCATCCCAGGGTCTCAATTTCAGCTGAGATCTCACCTTCCTCGCTTCATGCATTGTCCCCTCAAGGCCTCTGTGGAGGGAACCCCACACAGTCACACATTGCCTGGCTTCCTGAAACTTTGGTATGAGATTCCATGACCACCCTACTCTTTCTTGTTTTACTCTTGCAAAGCCAGTACCATGGGATGACAATGCCAGGTTATGAGGCCAAAATAGATACAAATAGCTGTTAGGCCAGTGTCCAATGGAGTCCTTACTCCCTTCTGAAATCTTATGAGCTGGGCCTCCTTTGCATTTCTCTTGACATTCTGATCTTCAAAAATCCCACCAGAATGTTCTCTTATGTTTTGCTTATACCACTCAGCTCCAAAGTCTTCTCTATGCATATTGGAAATCAGTTCCAATGCATATAAACTGCATAACCAGGCTTATCCACACTAATAGCCCTACTTCTCAGTACCAAATTACTACATTAATTACTTTTCTTTTTTACTGGAATAAGTAAAGGAAGGAAGGATTTATTTTCACCCACATATTAAGAGTACATTTCAATGAGGTAGGGAAAGTACAGTGGTGGGAGGGTTAGACAGTTGGTCACATTGCATCCATAGCAGGAAGCAGAGAGAGACCAATGTTGGTACTCAGTTTGGGGCAAAAACACCTACCTTCTTCTTTCCTTACATTGATCCCAGAGCCTAAGCCAGTGTCTGCTGTATGAAAATCACTTATGTTGATGGCCCGGCGTGGTGGTGCACGCCTTTAATCCCAGCACTCCGGAGGCAGAGGTAGGAGGATAGCCGTGAGTTCAAGGCCACCCTGAGACTACAGAGTGAATTCCAGGTCAGACTGGACTAGAGTGAGATCCTACCTCGAAAAACCAAAAAAAAAAAAAAAAAAAAAATCACATATGTTGACTATCTAAATCTATCATACATCAAATATTGGGCCCATTTTCCCAATAGATCTATGTATTTATTTCCATATATGACACACAAAAAAAGTACTTTTAATGAGTTTTCAGTGTAACGTACCTTGATGAATCCTTTTAAATATAGCAGACTCAACCAGGAGCAAGCTACCTATTAACAAAAATGTTCTTCAAAGGTATTCTCTGTCATAATAGTAAATGTGCAAAGCAGAATTAATTAAGAACTGATAAAAAATTTTCTTTGTTTAAATACTAGCCTTGGAAAATTACTGGAAATTTCTAAAAAATGGCTTGAAGGCAGGAAAACACTATAACGTTTCTGCTTGTTTGTTTTATACACAGAAAGGCACAGAGAAAGGGAGTGTCTTTTTAGAAGGAATGAGTATGCTTATTTTGATCTAAGAAGAGAGATGGAAATGGATAAATTAATAGTGGCTTGCTAGGTCCTAAATACATTTTTCAGGACTTCTTGGTTTCAAAATAGATCAATAAATAAAAATAAGAATTTGACGGTGTTGTTCCTTTTCAAGTAGTTTTATTCTTCCAGTTCCCAGAATAAACTCAGCAAAGATTAAATGGACTATTCTTTCACCATTTATTTTGTGATGGGCATTTTTAGAAGTCATTGGTTCCACTCAGCTGGGAGCTACTTTGCTCTTATTTTCTCCCTCAAAGTTTTGTGCATTCTTAAGTACCTTAATGCTGAATTTCTTGAGTAAAAAATAAAATCTGTATATTAATAACCAAAAGCACTTCTCAAGTACTACTGTATAGAGGCATCTGGTATGGTATTATGAAAACAGGATTTAAACAAATGCAGGCTGTTTACCAGGCACCAGAGAGATTAATTTGGTTTATTTTCTTGGAATAAAATATAAACTCCATTACTTGAAATCTAAGTACTCAATATGATAGCCCTAGGTAGCTGAAACTTCTCAGTATGACTGTGATTAATATCACTATTTCATTATAATTTTTTAGAGTTATGACTAGGGATGATCCATAAAGAGAATCCGTGGAAATTTTTCTTATGTTTCTTGCTTTTTTTTTTTTAGATGGAGAAGTTATTTTATTTATTATACTGTACTGCTAATCTCTCAAGGGACTTCTGATGCCTTAAGCAAAGAAAGGTTTCTGGAGACTTGAAGGATCCTTCTCTGATACATCATGTTAAAACAGCCAACAGTAGTCTTAACTAAATCCAAAATGTTTTTCACCATGTTGACAGACACAGTTAGAGTCTGAAACCCAGCAGGCAAAGTCATAAAATAATGAATTCATGGTGAAACTAATCAAATGCTACTTGGCATTCAATTTTTTTTTCTTCCTCATCATCAAAACCAAGAACAGGAAAATAAAAACATGGGTAACAAATGACCTTTCCAGAGTCCAAAATGAAAGCGGCCTTTTGACTTCTGTAGTAATGAAATCCAATTGCAATGTGAGAAAAAATAAATGGGTCACTCGGCATCCTGGTTTAATCCATTCTAGAAATGAGGGTCTTACTCACACGTAACGTAAAAGAACTGGCCTCCAACCATTTCGATGAGAGCTCTTGGTAAAACCAAATCAAACACATACAAAATGATGGATGTACCAGGTCTTTCCCTGCTCAGTGGATCACAACCTTGCTAAGTGAACACAGCTAATCTACCTCAAAGGTATGTAGACTGGTGCTGCTTCTGACCACAAGGTGATTTCTATGGTTTCTCTCAACATGGAAATTCTTTGAAAAAAGTGTCCATCTCACCATAGGCCTCCATAGCCGAGTCTTCTGATTAAATTTTATTGCTTCGATTCTGAAATTTACCTAGCCATTAACCTCAAGGCATCATAATCACCAAACACTGGGGCTGGAAAAGATTGTAGAAGGCATCCTAGCCAGTGATTTGAAGTTGGTGTGTGTAGACTAGTGCTCTTGATTCAATAAACACATTTTATTTTATGTGTTTTACTGATTTAAATTATACAGAAGATCCCTATGGTGTTTTGAAGGTCGAATGTTCCCTCACATGTTTGTGATTAAACCTCATTCTTGATCCCCAGCTGTTGAAGGCTTTGGGAGGTAGAACCTTGCTGATGGAAGTGTTTCACTTGGGGGGTAGACCTTTTGATTTGTGAGTGCAGCCCTACTATGTGTTTGCAACCTAGTTCAGTCTTGCTGATACCTCCCAGCTAATATGACATGATGTGATGCCCAATCTCTGCCCTGCCATACTTTCTCCCCCTCAAAAATGTAAGCTGAAATCACTCGTTTTCACTCATAAGCTGTTTCTGTCCTGGTGCTTTCTCCTAGCAATAAGAAACTTCTACAATCCCTCTGAAATGAGAAAGATTCTAAGTCAAAGGATGAAATCCACTCATTTAGCCCAACTAGTTTATATCTTACATGAAGAAATGCAGCAGGCATTTACCTGTTCAGTGGCCCAGTAGGCACACAGCTGATTAGCAGTTGCTAACATAATTCTCTTACTCTCTGTGTAGGAAATAGAATGCCATACGTCAAATATAAAAGAAGAAAGTTTCGTTGACTCACAAATAAAGAAAACTCAGGGTAGATTCAAGTAAATCAAGATGTAGACACCTATGTATTCTTACTCTCTGTCTCTTGACTCTTCTCTCTGCCATTTTCACTTCATGCCAGGAAATTTGTGTCCACATATTTGCCCTTGGGTGGAATTTTCAGATCTACATTCCATCAGCCTCAATTCTAGTGGAAACGGAGTCTGATGGTGAATGACCATTGCCAACTTGACTTATAATTACGTAAGATACACCCCTCTTGGCAGGCCTGTGAGGGTGTTTTCAGAGAGGTTTAAGTGAAGTAGGAAGGCCTACTGGTAATGTGGGTGGTACCATCCCAGACTGAAAGGGGGAAACAAAAAAAACATGATGAGTATCACCTTTCATCTCTCTGAAAGCAGCCTCACGCATGTGGAAACATGCCTTCCCTCCCATGTTGGACTGGACCCTCTCAAACTGAAAGCCAAGATAAATCTTTCCCATAAATTTCTTTCCATTAGGTATTACCTCACAGTCATTGAGAAGGGTAATACACAAAGGTGATGGTTCATGGAGCTTAATCAATATTTGAGATAATAATGGGTCTCAGTGGTTCAGATCACACTAAACCAATCACTGTGTTCAGGAAGAAGCAATATACTGATTAACAAGTGTTGGGCCATGTGCCTTTCTTTTGAGCAGAGAAGGAATTTTTTTTTTTGGAGCATACTTGAGCTCTATGGATGGACTATGAAAACTGGTTCTCCCAATGGAAACTGAGTTACACAGTTCTGGAAATGGAGAGCAACAATATGTCATGCACACTGCCCATGGTCATGAATATCTACCCATATGGCATGTCCACCCTTTCGCTGCCAGGAGCTTGCTATTGTTTTTTCTCTTTTCATTAGTGTGTATTACAACATATAGGATTCATCGTGGAATTTCTACACAGGAATATAATGTACTTGGATTCTGTTCATTCCTTCTAGGACCCTTTTTCATCTCCCCTTCCCCCTGATTAAAAGCAGAAATGGAAGCAGGCTAGTGCAAGAAGCAATCACGTGTCTCTTTTCTTTCTCCACTTATTGCTCTTAAAACTTTATTCCAGATGCCCTCAGGATTCTATGTCCCCCCTGAAATAAATAATAAAGGAAACACCAGATAGACTTACTTTCTCATTGCCTCGAGCATTCACTCCTGGCTAGAGTCAGTTACTGGAGGAAGGTGTGTTTCCTCAGCTCTCTATTTGCATGCCCATTGAATCACTTCCAACATGACCACAAAATGTGTGTGTAGTGTGAACACCTGGGCTCCTCAAGGGCACCTTGTGCTTACCTTTATATTCAAACACCAAAGAGCTTTACACATTCCAACAGCTGAATAAATGTGAATCGTTGTACAGTAAGGATTTAAGGCAGCCAATCTGAAGAATCCATTCTCTTTATTCATCCCAGTAATACAATGATGTCAAGTGTTCCACCAAGAAGTCTCCCGAATTAGATAAATTTGGAGATTGTTGTACACTCTAAGCCCTCTTGGAAATACACAATCAGTGTGTTAGCATATCAGATGTTCTTGCATATCTTGTGATGAACAAAACTCATTGGACTTTGTTTAAACGGGCTGGCATTATTCATAATTACATTATCTTACATATTAACATCAATGAGATCAATATTCTATGAAAAAGAATGCAGGAAACTCATTTTTTATCTTTCATGGGGTAACTTTGCTTTACAGTAGCAGTTTACAAATATGTTGGCCAGCTGAAGAAAAACAGTTCTGCCACCCATTAATCCATTCAGCCAACCTTAATTATAAAGTGCCTACTCGGTGCCTGTTAGGAGCCTGTAATCTAGTAATAGAAACAAGCAGGTACTTTTAGAAAAATTCAATAAAATGCCAAAAATACATCTCACCAAAAATGAGCCAAGGGATTACAAATTAAACATAGATTAATAGCAAATCATTCTTGTGAGAATTTGAAATTTTTCTTGAGCAAAACACACTAGGGTGTTTTGAAATAATATGATATGAAATGATGAAATGATAGATCTGGGTGTCAGAAACTATGTGATTAGGATCCTGGTCAAGGAGATGACTCCCTGGGTAAAGTTCTTGGGATACAACTGTAAGGACCGGAGTTTGGATCCCCAGCACAAATATAAAGCCAGACACAAACATGTCTGCAATGTTGAGGAATCCAAACTCCAGGCCTCATTCCAACACCTTGCCTGCTGAGACATCTCCTCAGCCAGAAGATTCATATATATATATATATATATATATATATATATATATATATATATATATATATATATATATATATATCATATATATGAATAAATATATAAAACATTGCTAGATTAAATATATATGATATTGCTAGATTAAAATGCAAAGCTCTTTTATGGCAATGGGAGGCAGAGACAAGGAAATCCTCAAACACACTCCGGCCGATAATGGGGCATATACACCTGCCAATAAGAGACGCCACCTGGAACAATGTGCAAGGTAAGAACAGAGAGCAAAGGTTGTCCTTTGATCTCCATGCATGTGCTGTGGCCCACACATAAACAACACAGAAGATTTTTCTTCAAATGATCAGAAGGCTGAGGAATGATGATTATGAGTGTGTGACCACTGAGCTCGGAGACAGAGAAGAAGGGAAGGGAAGAGAGGAGAAGGGAAGAGGCAGCGTTGGAGGGAGAAAAAGGCAAGAAAGCAGGATTCTATTTTCTTCACATGTACCCGGTCATCGTATTCACGACACTTGTCATAGCCCTCTTTTCCCTTTCCCCTACTTCTGCCTTTATTGAGGTGCTTTTTGCTCTGTTCACTAAGGACTCTAGAGTGGGGACACAGAGACCAAATGGCTCCTGGAAACACTGCAGTTCACAAGAAGGGAGTGAGAATGTGAAGCAATTACATTGTTCAGAAGGACAAATATTCTCTGTTTTGCCTAGGCACTAAACTCAATCGGAATTGAATGTTTTAATAGGACATATAAACGTTCATCAAACCTGGTGTGCATGTATTTATGTGTGTGTACATGTGCTTTAAAAAACAGATGTGATTCTTTGATCAAAATATTTTAAACTTGTTGTATTGTGTATTTCCTAAATGCTGACCAAACCAGATGCAGAGAGCTGCTCACAAGGGATGTCAAACATCTCATCAACCCTGGTCTTTCCTCACAACAGACAGTCAGGTGGGAGAGACCCACAGTCACAATATAAATTACTTGGTGATACTGAAAAAATATAATTAAACTGCAAACCTGGGGCGAGTCAGGAAAATCTCATCTCAAGAAAGGAGAGACACTGGGACTAAATTTTGAAGCAGAAGGGGCTGTTTAAGAATTTGGAATTTAGAGAGGATTTCTCTTTGACAATAACTACAAAGAAACTGATTTTTTATATTTTTTTGGCTTTCCTCGGAACCACTCTGATATGAATCCATGCTCTACTTTTTACTCCACTGTGAGTACATTTAATTTTCTTGCTGTCCCTTGTCACCGCAGGAGCTGTTCTGTGCTGGCATTTTGACATGCTTGTCTGTCTTGGGCATTTAGTTTATTTCATTCTATTTTGCTTTCGCTTTTCTGGAACACCATGTGGCTCCAATAAACAAACACTACTCTTTAACTGTTTCTGACAGGTCTGGTGTGATTAAATCAACTTACGGAAATGCCTTAAGACAAGTTATAGCTTGTTCTTTTAAAAAAGTTACAGGGATTCTAACTTGAGCAAAAGAATATTATGAAAAGAAGGTCCATTACAAGGTTGAGTTCTATTGACAATAAGAGAAAAAATGTAAATCTCCCAAGATGGCAATAATTCTTTAAAACCTGTCAAATAATTATATTGAATGTCTTCCACATATAAGCAAATAGCGAATAAATAAATTGGGTTGCATAACTATGACATTCTTGTTGCATATTTAAGCATATGTTCCGGTGTAGTGTGCATGCATGTGTGTATGCATGCTTGTAAATGTGTGTGTGGTGATAGGTTCTGATGCACATACACACATGCATACATGTATGTAGAGACCAGTGTTGGACATCAAGTGTCTTCCTCAGTGGCTGTCCACCTTATTTTTTATAAACAGAGTCTCATCAAACCAGCACTCACTGACGAAGCTAGGCTAGTGTGATAGGTTTTGTTGTCAACTTGACCTTTTTAATTATTTGGTGTGGGTCTCTGAGGATGTTTACAGGAAGGCAGCCTCTCAGCAAGGGGCAGGATGTAAAGGAGCTCAAAGAAGCTACAAGTAAACATCCTTTCCTGTGTGGACAGTGCAGGAAGGAAATTCCAAAGATTCAGGAAGCCATTAAGTCTGGGATAGGGTTGCAAGACCCCTCCTTAAGGTTATATAAAGAATTCTCTCCTTGCCCCCTCCTGCCTGTTCCCTGTTCTATGTGTGTGGTGTAGGTGATGGGTTTTTCTCTCTGCTCAAACCTGTGAAAGAGGGCCAGCCTCTTTTGCTATTACAGAACTTTTCCCTCAATCCACAGTTTCAGTAAATACTTTTCTCCCCTAAATTGTGCCTGGTTTGAAGATTCATCCCAGCGGCATGTAGCTGACTACAACAGCTAGTTAGCCAAAAAGTCCAGGGGATCCTCCTGCTTCTGCCTGCCCAGTGCTAGAACCCAGGCATGCACCACTGCTCCTAGCTTTGATGTGGGTGTTGAGGAATCCAAACTCCAGGCCTCATTCCAACACCTTGCCTGCTGAGACATCTCTTCAGCCAGAACATTCATATAAACATACATATATATATATATATATATATATATATATATATATATATATATATATATATATATATGACATTGCTAGTCTAAATATATGTGATATTGCTAGATTAAAAAATTATATATAATATATAAATTCTTTTTTTAATCTAGCAATTTCTACTAGTCTCCTCAGCCATTTCCTAAATGCAGCAGTTTACTTGTTTACTGGAGGACATCTTGCTTCTTTCCAAATTTTTTTTTGAGGTAGGCTGACCTGGAATTCACTATGTAGTCTCAGGGTGGCCTTGAACTCACAGCGATCCTTCTACCTCTGCCTCCCAAGCGCTGGGATTAAAGGCATACGCCACCACGCCCAGCTCTTTCCAATTTTTGACAATTATAAATAAAACTGATATGACCATGAGCAGCTTTTGTGCTCACATAGTGCGCATTAAATGGAAATTTTCTCTTTTTAAAGCAGTTTTAGGTTCAGCAAAAATTTAAGAGGGAGATCCAGAAAGCTCCAAGATATTCCCTGCCTGCACAAATGTATTGTCACCATCCCCCATCACAGAGTCTTTTTAAACATGAACCTAAATGATAAGGGGAATGACTACTTGTTACTAGAAGGCTGCTGTTAGACTTGCTCAGTAGACAAAATTGTGGGATATACGTAGAACACAGTCACATACTATTACATACAGGTAAAAACATTTAAACCTCTAAGTTGGTTTTCTCTGGCTGTTCATAAACATTGGAAACTTCAAGGTCACAGCAGTACCTCCAATTGCAGTCCAGCACCACAGAATTGATGACAACTGTCTTTCTATCTCTGTAACTCTCCTGTCTATTTTTGAGAGCTTCGCTTCCATTGTCTTTGTCTACGGGCTCGTTTTATCAAACCATTTTATATTAACTCATCTTCCATAGTTTCTAACACCCATCTTAATACGAGCTCCCTTATAATCCCACTCAATGAATTACTCAGCATGGTTCTCCACACTTTAGGCTAACATGATCTTCCACACAATTGCCTTAATTTAAATGTCTCAGCCTATTCAGACTTTGAACCTTATCCAGGCTTTTCCCTTCTGAGGATATCCTTCTGACCTGTTCAGTTTCCAGGATTGTATGCCGTCCCCCTTTCTTGTGACTGATCACCTTGACACACAGCAAGACTGTGGACTCAGCTTTCTCTCAAAACTACAGTGCTAATGCTCTGAGCAGCCTCCCCAAGGAAGCCCCTGCAGCCAATCTTAGACAAAAGTGTCTATTCTACTTGCCTTATTAAACTGCTAACAACCCACTGCATACATAAGTCTTTACGACCTTGCTGGGATGCCTCCCTACAGAGATTTATTGTTCTCTGTTCTACAATTTTCAGCCTCCAGCTCTTGGCGAACTATCTTCCATCGTAGACACCTTTCTGATCCTGGTTTGCTGCTCACCACCCTTCTTATGTGTTTTCTCCATCTAATTTTCTTTGAAGTGTTCAAGAAGAAAATAAAGAGAAAAAGTAAAAAGAGATGGAGTGAAATGTAAAGTAGGAAGAGTGGCATTTGATAGAAGGAATTCAAAGAGCTCTTTCTTTCTATTTTATTTTAACATTGCTGTGACCAGATGCCTGATAAGAAGCAGCTTCTAGTTCCGAGGGATTCAGTCCATCTTGGGAGGAAATGGTAAAAGCATACGAGCAGGAAGCCAGCAGGTCATATTGCATCACATTTCAATATGAGATTGCAGAACCTTAAGAGGTGGAGTTTTGATGTAGAAAGTGGGTCATTCATAATCTGGTCTGACTTCCTGTTTGTCCCCTGTTTAATGACAACTGTCTTTCTGTATCTGTAACTCTCCTGTGTAAAACTGAGAACTTTGCTTCCATTGTCCTTGTCTATTGGCTAGTTTTATCAAACCATTGTTGTTGGTATTGCTTAAGGAGGGCACAGAGGACAAAAGGTTAAGAGGGTGTTGAATGAGGTCAGAAACCCTGGTGACTAACCTGGTAGGCGTTTCCCTATCTCCACCCTCAACTCTGAGACTCCCAACCCCCCAAAAAGCATGCCACATAGACTCAGGTTCGCACCCCAGCTGTGCCTAGAAGGTGGCAGTTCCTCTACCCCCACCATCTGATACGTGCCCAAGCTCACGTCCACATGCAAAGCAGGTATTCATAGGTTGCTGATTTCTGCCAATCTCATTGCCCGTTCATTTCCCTCCCTCCTCCTCAATTTCTATTTAACCCATGATGCTGCTATAATAGGTTGGGATTTCTTATCATGGGACTTCTTGTTATGGAATAACTTGTCATGCTTATCCCCCGGGTCTTTGCCCGTTACTATGCTGTAACACATGGGGAACTGTGTTTCCCCTAGGAAGCCATGCTTCCAGAGCTGAACACACAGAGCTATAACACTTCCATGGGCTCTCAGGCCCCCGGACATGCCTCCATGGGTGCCCGGTTTCAGATCCCCCACTACCGCTAGCTCCCTCTCTCGCCAAGGTCCCCTCCGTGTCATCACCGCTGCCACTGCCTCTGCCACCGATGTGGAGTGGGTCTGCAACCCGGTGCTAGCCAGCCAGCAGTACAGCTGGCCCCGGACAGCAGCTGGCCCAGCCCCCCCTCCCCCCCACGCTCTCTCACAGGCTGGAGACCAGAAGCGGCCCTGGGAAAACTCTAGCCAGACCCATTCCTGTTCCTTTTTCTTTTTTATTAAAACAACACATTGTATATTAACTCATCTTCCAATGACAATCTGCAATTGTCAAGAAACAGTGGACAAGCAGGAAGTAAGACCAGGCTATGAAACGTCAAGGCCCACACCTAATGACCCACTTTCTCAGGCAAAGCCCCACCTCTTAAGGTTCCACAATCTTCTCCAACAACATCACCATCTGTAGATCAAATGTTCAAACACATGAGTCTATGGGGGGCATTTCATATTTGTATCACAACATCCTCACACAGTTGAAATATTGTTAATATCATGAATCAAAAGAAAATTATATTCATTTCAAAAAGAGATTTAATATTGAGAATGATCAAACTCTTTCACTGAAGGGAACAAAAACACTCTGAAAAACTTGTCTGTGTCAGCCAAGTAGACCTCATCAGAAACACATGTTTTATAACCAGAGCTAAAAATTTAAATCTTACTAACTGTAAATTTCTACATATTTTCATTATTCATGTTCCTGAACCATTCCCTGCATCCCTGCTCACTTTTGAGAATCTTAGAAAAACTATGCTTTTCAGGAAAAAAAAATGTGCATACTGATTCAGTCACACACACAAGAGTTCACATTCAAAAACAATGCATTTCCTAAAACTCACCCAAAACTCAGGGAAATGGGGAGTACCATCATAAGACTTGCTCATACAATGTATCTAGTTATTGACAACAAATATGAAAAAAAGAAAAAAAGCCAGTGAATTTATAGAATATTTGACCTCCAGGTAAAGGGCCGCAAAACTCGTTCAATAATGTAAATGTCTCCTGGTGAGGTGGTACAAGCCTTTAATTCCAGCATTTGGGAAGCAGAGGTAGGAGGATTGCTGTGAATTTGAGGCCAGCCTGGGACTATAGAGTGAGTTCCAGGTCAGTATGGGCTAGAGTAAGACTCTACCTCAGAAAAACAACAACAACAACAATAATAATAATAATGTATATATCTGTCTCCATAAACATACCACCATCAACCAGTCTTTACAGAATGAGCAGCCAGTGCTTAAGAACAAGTTCTGCTTATAGATTTATAG
Source organism: Zapus hudsonius (assembly GCA_004024765.1). Lineage (NCBI taxonomy): Eukaryota > Metazoa > Chordata > Mammalia > Rodentia > Dipodidae > Zapus > Zapus hudsonius. The sequence continues at coordinate 36,365 of PVHP010008296.1, read as the reverse complement.
TTTTTTATGGACTCTAGTTTGGGCAACCTTGATGCCTCCTGTGCTATCCATAACCCCTTGCCACAATGACTGATCCAGTGTGCCCACCGAGGAGGATACCCAGTGGACTGGAGTCAGGGAGGAGGGAAATGGGAATATAAGCACAATATTTGCTCAATCAGTGTATCTAATTTTGGACAATAAAGATAAAATCTTAAAAAATAACCTCTAGTTTGTAGCTTTCTGGATACTTATTTATAAAATGAAGATCCCAATTGGCTCCCAGATGCTGTGAAAATGTGAGCTGATGCAGCAAACAATTTTATATATTCCTAGTGATTGCCTCGGATAGGTGATTCTTTGTTAAGTCACTGTTTAGAAACATCGAGCGCTTAGAGAGCTCGCTGGACTTAGACAAGATGTTTAGTGTCATCCCAGGGGGACAATTTTCAAACCACTATAGTGCTGTCGTGAAAGGTGTTCTCTCAGTGAGGGTGCTTGAACTCTGAAGGGAACAACAGCACTAAGTGTATGTGGCGTCTTCAGAGGACACTAGAGATTCCTACCTGAATGCCATGAGCAGTTCTCTGTGAAAGTGAATGGATGTGAGGGGAAGCAATCAGAAATGACAGTGACTGTCCATATTCTGAAAGTAGTGACACTGTTTCTTTCTTGTTCATGACCAGTGAAGGACTTTGGACTCAGCTTATAAGACTGTCCAAGTCTTGCAGAGAAATCAGAAATTCCAGTTGGAGAAACTTCCCAATTTTAATATTGTGTGATTCATCAGTTTTGAGAATACATACCCATATGTCAGCATTGTTTGGTCCATATGTCGTTTAAAATGGAAAACCATGACAAGGACAGCAACATCAAACATATGTTCATAATAATAAAGGTTTTTTTTCATAATCATAAATCTACTTAAGACATTAGAACCTGAGTAAGGTCCTTCACAATTGTGAATCCTTTGAAAACACCTTCATAGACCTGCCCGAAGCATGTCTCTTACTTAATTTCTGATCCAATCAAATAGGTAATAAGCATGAACCATCACAGTAATTATCCAAAAATGTTCATAGGATACGAAATGGTCAAAATAGTGCACCTCTATAGCTTAAAGATGAACTTGTGCATATTTGCCTATATTTTAGACTTCATTGACAACCCTATCATATGAGAATAATATAATGATATAATCACGACATGCTTTGAATAAATAGCCACAAGTTCAACAAGTTTATTTACAAATTCTAGAAAAACAAGCCTTAGTGTTGTGTGTTCTATATAGTTTCTGTGTTTGCCTAAAATATGGCTAATTTATTAATTTTTCAAAAAAACCCAAATTTTTAGTCAAACATTCTCACTTAACGGAAGCAATTCACCACTGAGTTATTCTCATCAGGCAAGACTAAAACAAAATAAGTTAATGCATTCCAATCTTTGAGTTTGACTCCAAATGAAGAAAATATATTTCCCTGAGGCAACATATTCTTTCTTCCAGCGTGCTTTGGACCGATGCTTGCACTGAGGTCATTTACCTTGCCTGTTCCTATAAAACTAATACTTAAAGAAATATCCAATAAATCAACGAGTGCTGGAAAAGCTGTTGAGATTTAGATGAAATACAAGCATACCAAAATCAAGATGTCTTCGGTGGAAAACTAAATATTTAAAAGCCATAGACCTAGTTCACTCATGTAAAGAAACATCTTTTTTTGGCTTTGTTTGTTTGTTTGTGTTTGTTTGTTTGTTTATTTGTTTCCTCATAGGCTCTCTGTCTCTTAACAAAGTCAATCTTAGGGACCTTTATCTGGTTCCTCCTTTGTTGATTCCACAGTTCAGTTCCTATAAGAGTGACTACTTGGAAGCCATTGGGATTTAAAAGAAAATTTCTTTAGAATCTTTAAGATTCCAAATCTTGTGTACCTCAACAAGCCTTCCCTCACCTTTGGTACCATGAAAACTACTACCTAGGGCTGGAGAGATGGCTCAGCGGTTAAGGCACTTGCTTCCAGTGCCCAAAGCCCTGGGTTCAATTCCCCAGGACCCACATAAGCCAGACCCACAAGGTGGTGGCCCTGAAAAAGAAAACTACTACCTAGGGCTAGAGAGATGACTCTGAAGTTAAATGTGTTGAGGGCCTGAGGGAGCCGAAGACCACTCAGGTTGGAGTCTCCAGACCCCATGCAAACATTTGGGTTTGGCCATGTATGCCTGTAACTCCAGAGCATAGGGGGAGCAGAGACCCATAAATAGCCAGAGTCCATGAAGGAAAAAACCAAAAGCACCTGCATCAGTGAAAGACTCAGGCTCAACTATGAAGAAGTGTTGGAGTGGGCCACTGCAGGAGAGCTTATGGGGTGCCACAAGTTCACCTGTATGTATATACAAGACATATACCACACACACACAAGCAAAAAAAAAAAAATACTATCTAAACTTCCAAAGCATCTCCAAGAAAGTCATTGTGATGACTACTAGATCTAGCAGGTAAATCCTGGATTTAAAAAATAACAGAAATAATAAGTGAAAAAAATCAGTGCATTTCCTTGAAGAGCTTCCCTAAGAGCTTCACTAAGTAGGATACTTGCTATTCTCAGACAGGGGAATCGTTAACAGAGATGGGAATCGTTAAAACGGAGGAGGATATCCAGCTGATGGGAGATGGGGAGGGGGAAATTGGGGATAACAACTCATTATTTGCCCACTAAATAATGTAACTCATTATGGACAATAGATATATATTAAAAAAAAGATAAAGTTTCAGAACTTAAAAATATACATTATAAGGTTCCATCATGGAGCCTAGAGTCCCAAAACACAGGAAAATGGGACCCCAGATTATTTGGAATTATACAGGAAGAAAAACTTCTGGATGAAAGCTTGGAATGACTGACAGTGTTGCAGTTTACCTTCTCATTGCTGGGATAAAGGATTCAACCAAAAGCATGCAATGGAAGGAAAGGATTTATTTTACTTGCAGTCTTGGTGGGGAGCTCCATGATGGCAGGAGAATGTATGGTATGAGCAGAGGCTGGACATCATCTCTGCCACAGCAGGTGGAAACCAGCAGCAGGAGCAAGAGCTGGGATCTAGCAAGGGGGAGCTGGCTGGCTATAACACCCTTGAGCCCTCTCCCAGCAACACACCTCCTCCAGCAAAGCTCCCCTCCCCACTGCCATCACTGCCAAGCGTTCAAAACACATGAATTTATGTAGGACGCATGATTCAAATCACCACAGTTACAGAAATATCCCACTCATGCTTATCATCATGTGGTCACATTAAAACTGGATGCATGTGACTTTTCCTTGTTAAGAGGAATTGAGATAGCTCTCAACAGCCAGTGTCCCAGTGTGATCACATTTGTAAACTGTTCAAAGTCTACCTTGATTTTAACAGAGCACTGAAATACCCAAGGAGGGAAACGAAAAAATAAAACAAAAGAGGAGGGGAGGGAGGGGAAGGGAGGGAAGGGAGGGAAGAAGAAGAGAAGAGAGGAGAGGCGAGAAGAATAAAAAGAAAAGAAAAGAAGGGGGAGTGGATGGAAGGAGAGGAATAGGAGAAGAAAGGAAGGGGAGAAGAGATAAAGAGGAAAGAGACAGAGGAAGGAGAGAGGAGAGGGGAGAAATGACTGCTGAGACCAGAAAAGAAACAAAGGAAATGAACTGACCTCTGGATGAGAGGGAATATAATATCCTAGCATATCTTCTGGGAAAATAAATAAATAGCACTAATAGAACATGGGAGGAAAAGTATTCAGTGATAAAAGCCCAAAGGAATGAAAGCCAGATCCATCAGCTGCCCTCAGGAAGGAGACTAATGTCCCCCTTCAAATTGGGGTACCTCTAAGGACAAAGAAAGCAACTGTGAGTGACTTCAGCGACACCTGAATTATCCATGATAAACCTGGAGTCACCCAGCAGGTGCTTGGCTGACAGATGTCACGTTTGCCCTCCGTGGAATTGGAGCTCCAGGTGCGATGATGTTTGATTCCTTTTTAAAAGTAGAGGAGAAAAAAATGTATGCCTCTTGCATCCCTGAAATTTTTTTAGGTTAAACTGTCATATTGATTCAATTATAAGTGTCAGCATTCCTTCAGTGAATATTTTCGTTTCCTCTTTAGTCTTTTTCTCATTAAATACTACATTTGAAGCTGTGATGTCAGGCGAGAGAGAATCTCACAAGTCCAGCTCATTCTGTCCAGCCGAGCATTTGTTCTTTATCACAGCAATAATGAGGAAGGATGGCATTTATACAGCAGGAGCTCCGTGTCCCAGCGTGTCTGAGGGCTTTCATTATACCAACTCACCTAAGCTTCACCAGCTCTGTGGGAAGTCCATCTCTTTGTCACTATGTCATGACAGGTGAAGACACCAACACAGAGAAAAACTCCAGCCAGGACAAAGGTGAAGTCGATCGTAAGAAGGAAAACTCCATAACCTGTGGTCCTGAACACTGACCAGTCTCTGAAGGCATCGCTTCTGAGACAGGTGCATTCAAAGCCTACTAATGCTTTTATGATATCATAATACTCTCAAAAGATTGAGGTAACATCCCTAATTTAAATGCTTATCTTGTTGCTAGACAGACAGTCTAAACAAAAACAAAACACACCATGATAATCAGATTTAAAATGGGTCAAAGACCTTAACCAGACCCTTACCAAAGAAGCATATGAAAGAGTTGGGGGTGGAAAGATTGTAAGAGTCATGGTGGGGGAGACTATCCAGAGGCATGGCACCCTTCAGCAACAACACACTTGGGCTAGGAGGACCGGGCCAAGTACTAGGCTATCCAGGGTCCCCTGCCACAAGGACTGATCCAGATGGCCCACGGAGGAGGATAACACGCACGCACACACACACACACACACACACACACACACACACACACACACAAACATACATAAAGACAAATGCATACACACACATACACATACACACACATACAAGCACATACACACATACACACAAATACACACACATAAAAACACACATACATTCTCTGTTCTTTTGAGTGTTCGCTTAGTAAGATCTGCTCGAAGTCAGACCATTTTTCCCTAAATTTTGATGTGTCATTTTTCCTTTCGGCTGAGTATAATTCCATCATGTAGATATACCACAGTTTCATTGTCCATTCCTCCATGGATGGGCATTTGGGTTGATTCCAATTCTTGGCTATTATGAATTGAGCTGCTATAAATATAGTTGTACAAAATTTTCTGCATCGAGATGTGGCGTCTTGCGGGTAGATGCCTAGTAGAGGGATAGCTGGGTCCATTGGTAGTTCTATGTCCATTCAGTCTAGGAGTCTCCACACTGCTTTCCATAATGGTTGCACAAGTTTGCAATCCCACCAGCAGTGAATGAGGGTTCCTTTTTCCCCGCATCCTCGCCAGCAACGGAGAACACTCAAAAGAACAGAGAATGGAACGCCGCATACTCTCCCTCATATGCAGTCCTTAGCCAGGATAACCGTTTTCTTTATCAAGACTAGTAGAAAGAACTGAGAAGGTATAAGAGTGGGATAAGGGAAGGGGGAGGGAAAAGGCTCAAACATGAGGCCAAACCAAATTAGGTTCAAAATCATAAAATTCTCGAGAGCATACTATAACCTAAAGAGTAAGTAGTGGGTGTCAACTGGTAAGAGGGGCCATGAGTAGTAGGGGAGAATGTCTAAGTCTGTGAACAAATGAGCAGTCTGACAGCCCCAGGTCCCGGCCACTGGTTCCTTCCCTCACTGAGCTGTTGACCAAAGTGACCCATGAGGTTACAAATACAAGAAAGAATTCTGTCAAGGCTCTTGAATGCTCTCCCCAGGCCTGAGGCAAAAACCTGTTGCTGAAGAAACCACAGAATACCATCGTTCAGCATCGAGAGACTCTTCGAGGCCTGGAATGGTAACCAGCTCCCAGATGGCAGTTAGTACAGTGCTGGAAGACACTACACAAGCTTCCAGGGGAACCACTGGCATGAAATACAGTCTGAGGCCATGAGTAGGCTGACCACACCTCCTACTGGGAGAGAAAAGGAAACCAAGAAAGGAGCACGTGTGCAATGGAGGAGCCTGAGCCTGGGAGAGGCAAACAACAGCTATTAAATTCGGCCAAATATTCCACTCAGTGAGGGGGAACCCTTGATTGGAACCGGAGATTCAGGGCGATATGCAACGGATCACATATTCTTGGGCTACCAAGAAAAGATGCTCTATGCGAGTGACTGCCGGGGAGGCTTTTAAAAATAGAAATTAAGTAATCCAGATAGTTGTATATTTGATAACGGATACTGACCTCATTCTCTGATGGAGATTGTGTTTGTATTTTTCAGGATACAGAGAGGGAGCTGTGGCCCATATAACCCTACCAACCGATTGCAGGCAGAAAACTGAGATCCTGGCTTGAGATGAGCCACCACAGTCATACGGGGGAGGATCCATATGGAACCCCACAGACAATGATTGGATATACAAGAGACCCACAGCAATAGCCATCCAATCAACAAAAGATAAGCCAGTGTGACAGAAACCAACGAATCTCGACACAAAAACCCCTAAGCTCACAACACCATAGCAGCCTCAATACTCACCCACCACGACTCAGGGAACTGAGCGGAAGAGGGCGTGGAAAGATTATGAGAGCCCTGGTGGGGGAGAATAGCAGAGACTTGGCAACCCTCAGTAACTACACACTTGGGACATGAGAGCCCAGCTGAAGAATGAGCTATCCATGGTCCCCTACTACAAAGACTGATACAGACAGCCCACGGAGGAGGATATCCAGCTGACTGGGGATGGGGAAGGGGGACAACGGGGAATTGGGGATAACGACTCATGGTTGGCCCACTAAACAATGTAACTCATTATGAACAATAAAGAAAAAAAACACATACACAGAAACACACACACACACACACATAAAAACAGACATACACACAAACAAACACACACACACACACACACACACACACACAGAATGTTAACGCTGTTAATCTCCTCACAGTGTCACCAAACCACTTCAGAGGAAAGTCAAACAATTTAACGACTTGTAACAATGGAGAGTTCATCTGTGAATTTATCACTGTAAATTCAATAAGCCTATCATCTGATGATGATTCCAATATTAATTTCTTTAGAATTAATGAATAAATCAAAACAGTAGGGTTTGAGAGTCTTGGTTTTGGCTTTGTATTTTTTGAGGCAAGGTTTCTCTACCTAACCCAGGCTAGGCATGAACTTGCCTCAGCCTCCAAAATTTCAGGATTATAGATTTGCAACCTTACTCTCCTACAAAGAACAAAAGCTCATTTGAAGATTTTTAACACTTATCATTCATTCACATTTCTTTTTGTCTTCATTGCATAACCTTTCTAAGCCTGGAACTAATTCTAATTTCACTGTTTGATTTTCCTTGGCATTATTTTTTTTTCTATGACCAATTTTGCAAAAATTTTCTATTGGCCCAGAAGATATGCGGTTATTTCCTTTTTGAAAAAAAAAAAAGCTACCTACAAAAAGCCCTTCTATCAAAACAAGAGAGAGGCCATCAAAGTGCAATTGTAAGAAAGTCTAATTATTTGATTATTTGCACACAGCCTTAGTTCCAAATTTGATTTCCCCAGAAAAAAATAAAAAAATAAATTAATAAATAGAGGATTAAGCAGAATGTGTATAATTGAAGCAAGTTAAAAGACATAAAGAGTAAATTGAGCAAATAGCTTCAGGGGACATGTGTTTATTCATGACTGTGAGTGTTCCAACCCATAAATCTACTTAATTAGATTTAATTACAACACTGCTCAAGACAACACAGAGATGATAAAAATCTGAGTGTGACATTTTATAGATTGCTTAGAGGGATTATCTGTTTATGCAAATAACTGACGTCCTTTCTCTCAAAAGGACTAATTGAAGGACTTGTTAAAACCATATGACTAATGAGGGAAGTGAGAAAAGAGAGGTCTAAATTTTTCAGACTTCAAAGGTATGAACAGGTTTTCCTGTGGGACCTGGGACTCATCTGGCAAACTGGAATGAAACAGTCAGGAAGCTCATTTTTCGGAACCATTTGGCAATGCTAAACCGCTGCCTTCCTGGGTGGAATTCCTCTTTCTGCCTGGTGGATTGTCATGGATCTATTTACAGGTCTCTTCTCCCAGTCTGAGCTGTCATGAACTCCCTGGAGACAAAGAAGTTCCCCAGGTCGTCTACATACTGCTAGTGTCTGCAACAGCACCGGCCATTGGAGTCATCTGCAGTAGAGCTGTTAAATAGAGCGAAAGTAGACACTAGAAAATGATGGAATTAGCAATCGTGGGCTAGTGAGATGGTTCAATAGATAATCTCCCGCCATGCAAGCTTGAAGACCAGAGTTCAGATTCTGAGAGCTGCTTAAATGCTGGACAGGTGTGGCAGCATGCATATAAGACAGGGGCATGGTGATTGCATTGCAAGTCAGCAAGCTCTGAGATGGAGTGAGAAACCCAGCCTCAGTAAGTAAACTGGGGAGCAACGGAGGAAGACACCTGGGAAGACACCTGGCCTCCTCATGTGCATGCTCACACGTGCATGAACACACCTGATCACATATGTGCCCACATACACAGAAATACACCACATCACACACACACACACACACACACACACACACCACAATCACCACATCACATCACACCACACACACACACCACAATCACCACATGACACACACACATACACACACATACACATACGCACACACCACAATCACATCACACAAACACATACACAACATACACACACACCACAATCACCACATCACACACACAGCATGAACAAAAATAAAAATAAACAGATAAAAAATTATAAATAGTAATAATAGCTTTCATCATTTCTAAATCTGAAAGTCTGGTCACATCTGGCAATAAGTATCAAGGTAAATATCTAACCTTGATCATTTAAGGATACATTCCCTGAAATAACCATAGTATCATGATATCTCTTACTCTATCATAGCCAATTGACCTGATACATTACAATAAAAAGAGGGTTTGGGGGATCAAGATGCCAGTAATAAAGGAAATATAAGCTCCAGATACACAAAGTCATCTAATCTCCAGCTAAGTCTCTTTATTGAGGGGTACTCGTCTTTGTCTGCTAATGTGCTGCGACATTTGAAAACTATCGATTTGTCTCTTTGCAAGCTGGATTCTCTCAATGATCACCCTGACTAGTAGATAAACTAATTCCCTCAAATCTATTACAATTTCAGCCATCAGCATTGTGCACACCTGGCTATACTCTCCTCATGGTCCCATGTACAATGACCACTCACACTGTGGAATGTCAAAGTGAGCTCCTGCTACGACAGGACTGTGGTAATCCTGAGACACTGTGAGGTCTGAGCTTGACTGGTGCTGGGAAGAGAGCTCAGTGGGTGAACCATTTGCTGTGCAACCATTAAAGACTGGAATTTGGATTGGATCCTGTCATGGTTTGATCCGGGTGTCCCCCACAAACAAATGTGTTCTGAGTACTCAATCCCCAGCTGATGACAGTTCAGGAATTAGAACCTCTTGTTGTGTTGTTGGGGGCGGGGTTATGGAGTTACAAGCCAGCTTCCCCTTGCCAGTGTTTGGCACACCTCTGTTTGCAGTGCTGTGGCAGAGGTGATGTCCAGCCCTCTGTTCATGCCATCGTTTTCCCTGCCAGAATGGAGTCTCCCCTCGAGTCTGTAAGCCAAATAAGCCCTTTCCTCCACAAGCCACTTTTGCTTGGGTTCTTTCTGCACAGCAAACTAGAATGTTGACTACAACAGATCCCCAGCACCCACATAAAAGGCAAGTGGGTGGCCTAACTGTAAACCCAGTGCTGAGGAGGGCAGCCATGGAGGATCCTAGGACAAGATGGCTCGATAGACGAGTCAAGTCAGCAAGCTCTGAGTTCAGGTGAAAAGATAAAACCAATGTCAGCCTTTGGCCATTGCACACGCACACCTGCACAGATGCAAACATACCACACACACTTACGCATGCAAAAGATGAAACAATGCCAGGAGGCGGATAGTTTTGTTATTTACATATCATAGGACACGAAGAAAGTATGAAAATGTCCCAGAAGCAGATATGGCTGCTATAGCAAGCCACCGAGGTCCTGCCCAGCAGCTCCTGGGTCAGAGGCATAAGGCATACTAAGCACCTCTGTCTAGATGGTTTGAATGGAAAATGTTCCCCATAGCTTCCTGTGTTTGTGATTAAGCCTCATACTTGATTCCCAGCTGGTGGAGCCTTGGAAGAGGTGTGTCACTTGGGGTGAGCCTAAGGATTTTATAACTCGCCAGTGTCAGCTGGTTCACTCTCTCTGCTTCCACCCACCTAGTGAGGCAAAATATGATGCCCTTCTGTCAATCCTTACCATGTTTTCCCTGCCACAATGAAGCTTCCCCTTGAAACAGTAAGTCACATAAACCTTTTCATTCCAAATACTGCTTTTGGTTCAGTGGTTTGTCCAAGCAATGAGAAAGTCATTACAATCGATGAGTTCCAGGTCACCTGGCATAACTTGAGCTTCGGCTTAATGTGTCTATTCAGCTCCCATTTGTAGAGCTTCCAGGTAAACTGAGTCAAATTCCGTGACACTCAGGAGAAACTGAAGTTACACTTGTGACACTTCTTCCTCCTCCCCCCTTTCCCACCCAAAGGTGGGTGCTCAAAAGGCTTAAGCCTCACTTAGCTTAAATGCTGTTCAAATACCTGAGACAAATAAAAATGGAAATTGAACGACTTAATTCTGTTGAAAGAAAAGGAAAGAGCACCTCTCTCCTTTTTCTCAAAGTATTTGGTAAACTTGGAATTGTGAAAAAAAATTTTTTTCTTTACTGGATCTTGTGAATTTCACAAGAAAGGAATGTTTGTCTGCAGACCCAGGGAGCCACTGGTCCCCCCTGAAATATGAACATTAAGTGATACTTGATTTCAAGTTGCAAATCTTCTTAATGTCCTAAAGTTAGGACAAGTACATTTTCTATCCTATAAAGATAATCAATTAACACTCCAATTACCAGATAAGTTTAAGACCAAATAGATGTGGCAAATTCTGGGTCTTCCCACTGAGAAATCATTTATTCATTTATCCTTTGTGGGTCCATGGGTTAGTGGGGAAGTTGCAGCATCCATCAACTCCCAGTTCGTCCACAGAGCTGGGTGAGCAGAGGCTTGGAATAGCTGCGAGCCGACTAGAGATGAGCACTCTCGGGAAAACGCGGCAGTGGGCAGTTTTCATTTTATTGTATAGAGAGCAGTTGTTTATATAAAGAAAAGGGCAGAGGTAGAAGCACAGGCAGCAAGGGGATTGGTAGGGGCAAGATCTGTGGGCATCTCATGAGTTTGATTGGTAGGGGCCAGTACCCTTTGGATACCTATTTTGCATAGATAAATTGAGGGGCCTATGTGACTCTATACATGTATACAGACATGTATAGAATGGTGATGTCAGCAGAGGAAACAACCTTATTGTTTAGGTTATTGCAGCTGGGCTAAGTTTAGGCCTTGAATTGCCTGCTTATCTCAGGGCACAGCTGTGGCCTGCCTGGAGGCTGGAGTGTCCAGGATTGCTGAGATTTATAGGGGTCCTCAGACTTTGCCTCAACTTCCTTATCAGAAGGAGACAGTCCCAGAAGCCTGCCAGACTCAGCAAAACCCTACATCCTCCATGCCCCTTTAACAAGATACCACAATCCTTGTCTTGGTTTTAGCTGGTCTTTCAGCTTCTTTGTTTCCTCATCTGACACATATGCTCTGTATCAGGACAGAAAATGACTACAATATAAACATGACATTCCCCCCAACCTTGTAGGACTGGCCAGTCAAGATCCCTTGACCATCCTACACTAACCAGTAGGAACTTAAATACTCTAAACACTCCTCTCTCACAATTCAAGGAACCATGGACATTTTTTTTCAGAGACATGACACTCTCTGTGGGAAGTCTCCAAAGCCCTCATGTCAACAAGCTGCCTCAGTATCTCCATTCCCTGTTGTCCTTTAGGACTTAAAGAATTCCTCTATGAGACTGCTTTACTTATCTCAGAGACCCTTAAGTTCTCATGTCTATCACCAGTGAGGGGAGTAGGGCATCCAGCACCCCACTATTTAATATTTGGTTCTAAACTTTTCTTTTTACTTCAACAATGAATTTTATTTCACATGGAGAAAGGGATAGGCAAAAGAACAAAAAAAGATGCTCTGCCTAATTATAGCTTCCTCAATTTTTTAGCGTGTGGTATGTGTGTGTTTGTGTTGTCATGGTTTCATCCAGGTGTCCCCCACAAACAAATGAATGTGTTCTCAGTGATTGATCCTCAGCTGATGGCAGTTCGGGAATTAGAACCTCGCTAGAGCTGTGTTGTTGGGGGCAGGCTTCTGGGGGTTATAAGCCAGCTTCCCCTTGCCAGTATTTTTCACACCTTCCTGCCACTGTTTGCTGTGGCAGAGGTGATGTCCACCCTTCTGCTCATGCCATTGTTTTCCCTGCCAGGATGAAGTCTCCCCTCGAGTCCATAAGCCTAATAAACCCTTTCCTCCACAAGCTGCTTTTGTTTGGGTTCTTTCTGCGCAGCAACTAGAAAGCTGACTTCAACATGTGTGTGTGTGTGTGTGTGTGTGTGTGTGTGTGTGTGTGTGTGTTTGTGTGTGTGTGGTGTATGCACATGTATGTGCCCTGTGGCACCTTTTGTGGTCACCTGTGGTGGCTGGAGCAGATTGCCAGGTGTCCTGTTCCATAGCCCTTCTGCCTGTGCTTATTTGAGTCAGACATCCCTACTGATACCTGAACTTGATGTTTCATGACCCTGGAAAATTCCCTGGTCACTGGTCCCCTTTGTGGAACTGGGGTTACCAAGTACCTGCCCAGCTGTTTATGTAGGTTCTGGGCATTCAAATTCAGGCAGCTTCAGGCCCCCTCAGGCTCTCATGCTTCTGCAAAAAGTGCATTTAACCATTGAGTCATCTCTCCAGCCACTAATTGTAGCTCCCTTGAAACATTTTTCTGAGTTACTTGGCAATTGTGTCTTTGAGTCTCAAAGATAAGAGCCTCAATGCCCTGCTTGTGGTAGTTTGAATAATGTCCCCCAATAGAATTTATTATAATTGTATTTATTAAATTGTTATTTGTCTCCAGGCTTCTGGCTGGAGGAAGTGTCACTTTGGCCTAGCCTCCTGGGGACTGGCCCTTTCTAATTTGGATGCAAAATACTAGGGACAGGTATGCAAAAGAAAAGCCGGAACCCTGGTCTGGTAGTTCTGCATTTTGTGAATTACAGTGTTACAATGTGCTTGCTTGCTTGAGGTGCTGGTGTTGGGTCTTCTGTTTCTGTTTAGATCTGTAAAAGAGGGCCAGCCTTTTTTCCTTGACTTCCTCTGGGTCTGTTAATTCAATAAATTCTTTCCTCCCCAAAATTGTGCCTGGTTTGGAGATTCATCCCAGCGGCGTATGGCTATGACACTTGTCCTCCATTTCCACAGCATTCAGGCAGTGGGCTCGGTCCTTGAAGTAACTCTAAGAGAAGCATTAGGTGAGGAAAAACACCTATCACACCCAATGCATCACTCACTATATATGTAGCTGGGGAAAAAGTGAATGTCAGCGTCTGTGTAAAGTAAATAACATGATGGGCTGCATTCTTCCTGGCAGCACTTTCACAACGCCCTTCAATTTATTGCAAAAGCCTCAGACTCTGTTCACTCTGCACAAAGAAAGAAAATACATTCAATAGGTTTCCCATATTTAGAGCACAAAAAAAAGAGCCTCACCTTAGTAAAAGCAAGGACACGGAGGAGCCATCTGAGAACCTAAAGATAATCAACTTCAGACCTTTCTTGAGGACCAAGAAACAAAATCAATAAGATAAAGCGATCCCTTGGCCTCTGGCCTAAATAATATGATGAAAACCCAGCAAGTTAATAAAAATCAATGAATGTTCATCTCCATGTAGAAAACCCAATGTGTTCAGAGATGCTTTAACTTACCACGTAAAAAAAGAAATGCGTTGTTAGCTGTGTGTCAATAGAGATGAGCTATGGTAGGGAAGAAACTATAGGTACTACATAGCTGAGGCAGCTCAAAGCTCTCTCAATCACAGGACTAGCCTCCAGCTGCTCACAGCAGATGACAGCATGTTGTTCTTTGCAGAAAATGAGCAAACAGGAGCTGGGATGGGTGCCTCAGTCAGTTTAGGTGTTCACTCTACAAGCCTGCATATCAGAGTTTGGATCCCAAGCGCCCACTTAAAGCCAGACACAAAGTGGCACGTGTGTCTGGGATCTCAATGCATACACCTTGGAAATGAAAGGGAGACTCAGGGGAACCCCAAAGCTCGCCGGTCAGCTAGTCTGGCATTTCCAGCAGCAAGCAATAAGACACACACACACACACAAATAAGAATGAACAGAAATTGAACCAACATTTTGGAGGACTCATAGTATTTACAAAGCTGTACCCGTGATCTTCCATACCTCTACTTTCCTTTGCTTGGTCTACAATTACCTGCCCAGCCTCAGAGAATCCACTGCTGACAAAAGCTAAATCTATATACACAACACAGGAAAACATAGCAGAATGAAGATGCCAACTATAATGTGAAAAATATATATATTTAAGTCATACAGCTAACAAAGGGTCAATAATCAAAATATATAAGGTACCAAAAAAAAACCCAATGGCAGGAAAATAAAAAACCCAATTTAAAATTGGACAAAGAACCTGAATAGACGTATACAATGGCCCATCTGAAGGTGACTGTGGGGTGAATGCCTTCCCTAGTCCTGACATCTTTTCATACTGGCTGTGTTTTCTATGCCTTGAGTTCTTGGTAGGTCTTTCCCTCCATTTTCTCCTTGTTCTGGGCCAAGGACGTGTGCAGATCCACAGTGAAGAATGCCAGTTTCTTTCTTCCACCAGCCATCTGAAGGTCAAAGTCAGTGAAAGGAAGGCTGTTCCAGTATGATTTTGTGGTTTCCAGTTTGAGTTTCAAGAACTTCCTTTCTACCTTTTTTCATCTAAAATACTATCCTTAAAGACCCATAGAAACTCCGTGTGCACACACAGGCTCATCTCTATAAACCTTTTCCTGAACTCCCACCACTGCATAGATCCTGTTCTCATAATTAATCCTTCATCTCAGGTGATGTCTCTACTTCTCTGTGAATGAACAAACAAAACTATAAAAAATATTAATGTATTTGTCACATAGGTCTCATAATTTTATAAATAACAAAGAAGTTCAGATGCTGGGAAGGATAAAGCACTATCCACACAAGAGTGAGTACCTGAGTTGAGATCCCAGCACCCACCTAAAGCTGGATTTGTTGTGGGCATCTATAATTCCAGCCTGCCTGACACAAGAAGGGAGGGAGAGAGGAGAATCTGGCTGTCTGGAGAATCTACCAGTGAACGATGAGAGACCCTGTCTCAGAGAAGGTGGAAAGTGAACACCAATCCTTGAAAAGTTGTCTTCTGAGCTCCACGGGCATTCTATAGCACAAGAATTACACCCACACTCACACACATGAACACACACATACACTCACACACATACATGCGTGTGCACACACCCACACCATGCATGCACATGCACCAAAAAAGTTAAACAAAAATAAAAAAAAATTACAAATATAGTAATTGAATATTGAATAGCTCTTACTTCCTTTCCCATGCTTACTCTTTACCCCCTTCCTATAACTATAATTGCCCACACATCGATTCATTTCGTGCACTTGTGAGCTTCATACAAAATACAAATGAAATCATACAGTGCACGCATTTGTGCGTGGCTTTCCTTCCAACAGCATTCGGCCCTGTGGGATTTGTCTGCATTGCATATAGTAGGCGCTACATGACATAACCATCAGTGCACTGTACCATGACTTGTAAGAAGAATAAGATAGAAATTGCATTGCCATTTCACTGCTGACAGACATTTGAATGACTTCCCATTGGGGACAATTATATATAATGCTAATAGTACTGTCCCAGGATTGGTTTTATAAACCATAAAAAATGGAGTTTGGGATGTCAAAAGTGGTTGACGACCAGCAATTTAAGATGAATAACCTGATACCAGTCTTTAGGGGTTCTGAACAACAATCCTCTTACTTAAGAATTGAAGCAGCCAATAAGGGCTAGCATTCAGCTCTCCTTTCAAAAAGAACTTTCCACCCAACTGTGAGGAATAGAATTTGTTGACATCCTTCACTTGGTGGCTCCTTCTGGATACACCTCATGGTTTGACCTGAAGCTGCACTCTGCCTGGGCAGTGGACAGTGAACATCTGAGCTCAGCACAGTTTCTATGGCTAGAGAACTTTTACCAAAGCCTATTCTTCCCATAGATTATCTTTACTCTGGGTTGGTCTATGCTGTCAAATAGACATCACAGGACAGAGCTCACCCCTTTTCAATCTTGACCCTTGACCTTTGATCATACAAAGTCATCACTCTAACAATTTTCTTATAATCCTAAACCAGTCTGCTAACTACAGCAGCAGACACAGTTCAAAGAATCATGGCATAAATAGGATTTTGAGATCAGCTCGCTAGTGTCTGGATAGCAATAAGTATTGCATGGGTTGGGTGGCACAGAGTCCATAGCCCAAGACAAGCTGTCAACCTTCAGCGGTGACTTGGGAATGTATTACAGAGCAGATGACAGCCTTTCTGATACTCATCATTGAGAAGTAAGGAGATCCCGGGCATACAAGGACTGTGGAATTGGCTGATTAACACCAAGTAGTAATGATGCCCTACAGACAGATAATGTGAGTGAGGGGCGCTGGCAGCTCACTGGATGCTAGGAAGGCAACAGGGCCTATTAGCCACATATAAAGAGTCCCTTGTCTACTCTCATGGAAGATCGAGGAAAATTAAATACCAAGCTGGGATTTAGTATTTCGGGTCACAAACGGTCTGTGATGCCAAGGCCTGACTAAGAAATGTGTGACCTTAATGTAGAAAATGAGAACATCTAAAGAGATATGCCTGAAGACTGACTGCCCAAATCCTCTAAGCCTTATTTTTATTTTATTTTTCTTTATTATCCATGTTTAAATACACTTACTGAGCGAATAATGTGTCGATGTCCCCAATTCCAGGATTTCCCTCTTCCCTGTCCCCATTCAGCTGGATATCCTCCTCCATGGGCAATCTGGTTCAGTCCATGGGGTAGGGGTTATGGAAGCCTAGGAGTCAACCTGGTTCCACTCCCCCCTTTTTATGTTGTTACTGAGGGAGGACATGTCTCTCGACATTATCCTCCAGCATGGCTCTTACAATCTTTCCGCCATGCTGTTCTCAGTCTTGGCTAGAAAATCTGTTCTTTTTACAGATGGCATTGAAAACTGGGGAGAACCAAGTTCCATCAGTATGACAAGAAAAGATGGCCAACTCTCTGTCATGAGACAAGCCACCTCCAGCATATCTGCCAAATCCCAGGAGCTGCTACAGAGGAAGTGGTGATTGAATCATGAATGCTTCTCTCACTACCTGCCTGACACCTAGCTTCAAGGAGACAGGGATAGACCCTGAGGACACTCAAATCTCAACAAAGCAGAAATCCTGAAGTTGCAGAGAGTGCAACACTACAGTAGACATATAACACAGCCACCAAGGCTCAGAGAATGTTGTGGAAGAGGGGTCAGAAACTTTGTAAGAACCACAGGTTGGGAAGAAATATCCTGTGACATTGTCCCCTCACACATACACACACACACACACACACACAGAGAGAGAGAGAGAGAGAGAGAGAGAGAGAGAGAGAGAGAGAGAGAGAGAGAGAGACTGATGCATTCATAACCCCATGGTGAATAACTGCCAACCCCAAGGAGGAGGGACCTCAGTGGAATGATGGTTGGGGAGGAAGGATATAAAAGAATAACACAAAGGAAATATAACCAATATGCAATTTTTTCATACAATAAAGTTCATAATTGATTTAAAAATTAGTAAAGTCTTTTTAATAATGATGAAAGCAATATTTCATTTTATTACATTTTCTTTTCCTTTTGCCTTTTATTCTTTAGCAGTAAAGTGTCATTTCAACTTTCTCACATTGACTTTTCTTTAAATATTCTACTAATTAATCATATCTCACAAATATCCTATTCCATTATTATTCCTATTAAAAATTATTCCTATAAAAAAAAACTCGTGTATTTTTGAATGCTTTGTTCCCAGCTGGTGGCAATTTGGGAGATGGAAACTTGCTAGAAGATGCATGTTTTTGGAGATGGGGTTTGGGGTGCTATAGCCAGCTCCCCCTTTTGAGAGCTTGGCTGACTCTCCTGCTGCTGTTTTCCACCTGCTGTGGCAGAAGCGATGTCCAGCCTCTGCTCATGACATGCTTTTCCCTACCATCAGGACGCTTCCCTTCAAGACTGTAAACCAAAATATAACCTTTCTTCCCATTGCTGCTTTTGGTTGGGTGCTTTGTCCCAGGAAGGAGAAGGTGACTACAACAACCACTTTGTGTCCATTCTCTAATGATGGAGTATCTTTAAAAGATCTCTAAATCAGGCTGTTGAAGCAACAGGGGAAAATAGAGAAATGGCAGGTGCTAAATTTATTTAGTGCAAATTATCTAGAAGATACATGTACTACGGATACTGTGAGGACTTCTGGCCTTGAGACATCCTCCAGCATAAGGGAATTACCCCAGAGTTAGTGTGAGTCAGCCCTTCAGGGTTGTACCTCTCCCTCAGGATTTCTCAGTATCAATAATATTACTAAACTTTCCAAAGGACCTGTGCTTGCCAAGTCTACTCTCTGATGGAATCCAGCACTGCCTTAAGACTGGACATGCATCCACATGAGAAATCCTAATTTTTGCCCTAGATCATAGAGGAAAATTAATTTTTTCCCATAACATCTGATCTGCACTCTCCTTTCATGCATCCCCGCAAACAGAGAGAGGGTATGAGACACCCAGAGAAATAGGACCCCACTCACGTTCTGTCTTCCTGAGAGTTCCTAGGTTTCCATCATGAACATTCTAAACATGGATTATTACTGTGTTATGTTCGCAAAGAGTTCAAGGAAAAGAAAGGAAAAGTCAATAGTCTTGTCCATCATGTAAATAAATCAATGTGATATATCACATTCATCTAATGAAGGACAAGAAACAAGTTTATCTTAATAAATGAAAGAATAACATTATCAAAGTTCAACAGGATTTAAAACTGTCTCCCTGAAAAATACCCTCCAACATAATACAGGCTGTATATGAAAATCCCAGAGCTGATTTCACCAGGAGTGTAGTTAAATATAAGGAGAAGATGTCCACTCTCACCACTTCTAAGTAACATGTTATCCAGCTGGGCAGTGTGACGTCCTTCTTGAGTGACCACCTATGCTGGGGATGGACTTTTCAGTGACACAGCTAGCTTTGAGTCTCACATAAACCCTGTAGGTAAATACTCACCTATGATTCTGTAGGTAAATACCTATGATCCCATAGGTAAATACTCACCTATGATCCCATAGGTAAATACTCACCTATGATGCTGTAGGGAAATACTCACCTATGATCCTGTAGGTAAATACTCACCTATGATCCTGTAGGTAAATACTCACCTATGATCCTGTAGGGAAATATTCACTATGATCCTGTAGGGAAATACCTATGATCCTGTAAGTAAATACCCACCTATGATCCCGTAGATAAATACTCACCTATGATCCTGTAGGTATATACTCACCTATGATCCTGTAGGGAAAAACTCACTATGATCCTGTAGGGAAATACTCACCTATGATCCTGTAGGTATATACTCACCTATGATCCTGTAGGGAAATACTATGATCCTGTAGGGAAATACTCACCTATGATCCTGTAGGTATATACTCACCTATGATCCTATAGGCCACCTCAAAGAACTCATTGGTTCATAAACCTATACTTGTGTGGAACCATGTCTTTGCCCTGTCATTTGTGCCCTGTCTGGGGTAAATAGACATTTGTTCACATCGTCGAAAGAAAGTCACACAGCATGAGAATAGAAAAACCTGTCCCCCTAGTCAAGGGAGCAGAGCAGATGACCCAGGAGCCTCACAAGGTCTATTAGACAATTGGGGGGGGGGGGTAGAAGAGGCCAATCATCCAGGGGCACTTTCAGACCCTGTCCCAGTAGACATGAATCAAGGTCACTAGAAAGGCTCAAGCCATCAAGGGGTGAAGTTAGAAGCGCCATCAGAATCATGACTGAAGACCTGGGCTCTGGCTGTTATAATGGGTCTGCATGAATCCTTACCCCTTCACAATGCCCCCACGAACATGTGGGCATGTTTTGTTAATATATTAATATTAATATATTCATATATATATACATATATATATGAAAGAAAGAACACTAATAACCCTGGGTAACTAAAGGTTGCTTTAAGACTTAAACATTACTTAAAGAAATAATGTTTATTATCCCATAAAACTGATTTTAAGATAGCACGTATATTTAATCCTTTTCTCCTAAGAATCAGAGGAATGGAATTTTTGAGAATCAGAGCTTTAATCAGCAACATTTTTTAAAAAAATGAGAGTGTGATACCTTCAGATGTCCAGACTGCAATGTGAAACAAACACTCCAACATGCTAAATATTTTCTTGGCCAAATTTCATGAGGTGTTGGATATACAAAAAGAGGATGGAAAGGAGAAAGAAATAAAAATTATTTTGTTCGATATCAGGATATCTATCCCAAAGGATGTCACTAAATGTTTCACAGCTTGTGAATATGCCTTTGATAATTTCTGACTATATACTATCACATCCCCTTCCTCAGTTGCTGCTCATGGCAACAAATTAGCAAACAGTGTAATTTGAAATAACATAATTATCACCCTGAAGGTTTTCCATTAAAGGGTGTTTGGCAGTTAGCTAAAAAGGAAGATTTCAAAGCCTCAGAAAATAAGAAAGACTTTAGTGACTAAAAAATTCATGAACTCGATGGACTTCAAACAAAATTATTATTCCAAGGGAATCTTGAAATGTAGCATGTAGATGTTTCTTCTCCTTCCACAGATCTAGATTTAAAAAGACTTAATGAGAAAGGTAGGCAAAAAAGTCTAAGATTAAGATATATCATAATAATAATAAGTCCAATGATCTGGAGAAGGAATTCCTGCCAGAAAGAAAAATGAAAAGAATATATAAATAAGGAATACAGATAAATTATTATTACTATACCTATTGCAAAAATCACTGGTGTATTAGTTTTCACCTCTAAGAGTTTACCCCTCAGAAAAAATGTCCCAATTGGTGTCCTTTTCAGATTTTGTGTTACTATGGCTATGGTAAAGAAAGATTGAATTAAGCTTACTATCCCAGACGAAAACTGGTCACACAAATCGAATCGAATGCTTGAGCAATAGAAAAATATTAAAGATAAGTAAGATTTCTAGTATAATAATATGGCTCTCAAGGTGTGATTAAAAAAAGCTAAATGCAACTCAGGGACATTTCTCATGGAGTCAGTTTACTAATTTGCTTTCAGATTATAAAAATCAAATGTCAAATAGAGAGAGGATTAAGGAACAGAATAACTATGTCCATGGGTTTATCCCAGACACTGTATGATGATTACCTTCCATTCAAAGAACCTATACCCTACCAGGGAAGAAATGGAAGCCATGAGCCAACAGTGATGTGATGGGTTTTGAGGATTAGACATCCTTATTATTATTAAACAGGGACCAAACAGAGAGAGTGCAGAAGACGAAACAAAACTTAACTAGCTATTCATTGTATTTTAAAGGCAGAAGATGGACTGAGCCACAATGTTTAAGAGCATTTGGTGCCTAAGCAGGAAGGCTTCCTGGGCTAGAGACCATCAAATTCAATTTCCCAGAACTTTCTCTAACCTTGTCTTGTCTCTAACCAGTCTGCCAGGGGTGGAGACCAGGAAATGACCTAGGCTCACTGACAGTAGCTCTAAGTTGATAGAAAGACCTCCATGTCAAGAAAATATGTGAATGAGTGAGAAAAAAATGTCTCTGACATTCTCCTCCGGCCTCGGCATGCATGGATGTATAAAGAGAGATACAAGAAATCTGGAACGCCTCCTAATGTGAAATATAGCAGGTACCTCATAATTTGGAGGGTGTGAAAGAAAGAAGAAATCGAGAGAGGAAGAACAGGAGGGAGAAAGTGAACGGAGATGAAAAAGAAGGCATCAATAAAAGGCTTGAGAATTAAAGTTGCCATAATTCCACTTGAAAATAATACAAATATTAACATACTCATTTTAATCATGGTACCATGTGTGGGTGTCCTGGTAACCTGAGGGGAATCTGGGTGAGAGTTACATAGCAATTTCCTATTCTTGTACTGCAATTCTAAATTCATTTAAAATTTTCAAAAAATTTAAAGGGTTTCAGGAATAATGAACTTTCTGCACAAGTATGAGGGCCTGAGTCCACAGCTCCAGATCCCTCATCCAACCACCTGCTGCAGCCAACATCAGCCTCCAGAACACTTATAACAAGAAGGGAGTTGGAGACCAGAAAATGGACCAATAGTTCACCGGTCAACTAGCCTGGCAAGCAGAGTTGGTGAACAACCGGAGACCCTCTCTCAGGGGATGTGAAAGGGAAATCTGACAACCGAGGTTGTCCTGAGATGCATACAAATGTCGTAACATGTGTGCACCCACACTCAGGCACAGAATGAAAGAACAAAAGAAAAAAGTTAAAATATTTCGGGTTTATCTTCTTCAAATACTTATGTGTGAATATGTGTGTTTGAATTCATATAACCATTTACATATGTATGTGAAACTATTCAAAAATCATAACAGTGTGGAATCCAAATGGGATGAAATTCTTAACGGTTGAACAGGAAAATGGGAACCACTTTCCATTGCTTCCTAATTGGAACATGGGAGCTGGGGTGGGGGAAGCCGCCAGCTTCAAGGATGCTGTGTGGTTCTCCTCACTATACATCTTTATCTCACAATTCCTTCCTGCCTTCACTCATATTAATGTACATTGATTAACTGTCATTTTGACAATGAGAAACATAATGGTCCTTAAGAATACTCATTTCATACCTAGATTCATGAATGCTAATCCAGAGACCAGCTCGACAACCTAGAGACAAGCTTTCTTTCTCTTTTCTGTGACGTCTGTGGCACAATGAAGACGGCAGGGATAATGGCTAAAATTGGGACCAGCTGGCATAAGGATGTCGTATCTAACAAGCACAGCTGTTTGAGGAATCGAGGGACAGCCTCTGGAGATGAAGAGCTACTTTCCTGTGTGATTGGAAGACCACTTGGATGGTTCCAACATCAGACTGAAAATTGAGCTTTAAGGACAGCTACTAATCCAATTGGAATTACCTAGACAGCTCTCCCTTCAAATCATATAGCCAAATGGATTCTGATTCTGCCCAGCTGGAGGCTCACCGGGTATTTATGGGGTGACCTTGAAGTTCCTTCTAACAATAAGCTCTAGTTTTCCTTTGTAGTTTAAATTGGAAATCCTAAACGTGAGAGTAACCGTACAACATTCAAAATAATATACATTCAAAACAAAGATCCAGGGCTGGAGAGACTGCTCAGTGGTTAAGGTGCTTGTCTGCAAAGCCTAATGACCAGGGTTCACTCCCCCAGTACCCACATAAAGCCAGATACACAGCGGAACATGCATCTGGAGTTCATTTGCAAGAACAGAAGGCCCTGGCATGCCCATTCTCTCTCTGTCTCTCTGTCTATTTGTCTCTCTCTCTCTCTCTCTTCTCTCTCTCTCCTTGCAAATAAATAAATAAAAATTAAAAAGAAAGATTCAGTGTCTTCCAAGGTAAATAAGTAAACTAGACCTTGAAAAGAGAAAGTAATTGTGGAATCAAAAAAAAAAAAAAACATTCTTTCTAGTCAATATCCCACTCATTTTTCTCCTGGAAGGTTCAGAGAATGGAGCAGACTTCTAGGCTTAAAGAAAGTACTGTTAGAAGACTCAGGATGTAGTGTTTCAGGTCTCTCTTAATAGGTGTTGTGGAGATTAAGAAACATTTACATTTTAGGTGGGGTGTGCATTGTGGTGTGTGTTGTATGGTGTGTGTGTGTGTACATGTGTATGGCATCTGGGGTGTATATACATGTGTCAGTTTGCTATATGAACCGAACACATGTGTATATTGGGTGTCTTCATCCATCAATCTTCTAGAGATTTCCTTGAGACAGACTTACTCGGAACCCCAAACTGTTGTTTGCAGAAGCCCTAATGACTCTCTGGTCTCCACTCTCCACAGGATTAGGGTTACATGCATGTACGGCTATGCGCAACTGTCTAGGAGGATACTAGGGAGCCACACTCAGATGCTCTCACCCTCTGAAACATCCCCACAGCCCAACAATGTACATTTTTAAATGTTATTTTATTTATGTGCACCTGTGTGTGTGCACCCAGGTCAAAGTGACTTGCCACTGCAAATGAATATGCATCTAGTTTTACATGGGTGTCTGGAAAATTGAACGCAGGTCAGCAGGCTTTTCAAGCAAGTGTCTTTAACCACTGAGCTATCTCAATTTAAAATCGTGAAAGCAAGACCTTAACGGCTGCATTTCTGAGTGTAGAGGCCTAATTTCCAGGCCTATGAAAGGCTGCTTTTAGAAGTGCACAAGTCCTGAAGCTAAGATCAACAGAACTGCTCCATGGGTCATTGCTACTTAGTGGTTTACAAAGGGTGTCTTCATATCCTGAGCTCTGAGAAGCCCCTAACATAAGAAACCTCTTCATTTCCCTAACGCACTGGACCATGGGAACTATTTGTTACAAAACAGTTATTGACATGATATTCTTCAAACTCACTACAGAAAATACTTCTTTAACATTCTTTTTTTTCCCCATATGTCTTTTTCACTGGCCTTCTGACTAATGAGTTCACTAACATGGGAATGGATTGACATTTCTACTGCCTAAGTCAGCAATTGTCAAGACATTGCAAGCCAACTATTTCAGATCTCCAATAAATAAGACAGAAACCACTAAGTGAGAAATTTAATGTTAAATCCAGGAAACACCGGCAGAAGCTGGGCTTTCTCACTGGTTATGAGAGCATCACCAGTGGTCTGAGGACATGTCATTGGAGTGACGAGAGAGGTGACACAATGTCACCTGAGTGCACACTGTTCAGAAAAAGGAGAGATATCTTGGTCCATTTTGCTTCCGCTGTAGTTGGTTTTACTTAAAATCAGTTGGTTTGCCAAGGACATCACGTTGAGATTTAGACCACGGGAACAAAAACACCTTATCTCTGAGGAGTCACTGTATTCCCCCCCCCATGGAAACACCCGTCATCTCATAAGTAGCAAATTATTACATTCAAAAGAAGCTGCAGTAATTTGCTTATAAATGAAGATTTCATTGGCAACTCTGATAACACTGACTCTCTGAAATAAACTTAACAGTTGAACCTTGACTTGCAAGCTGATTTAGGACTCAACAGAAGTCACAGAGCTGAATGGATCAGCAGCCAGGAGGTAAGCAGCAGAGGTGTTAAAGAAGTGACCATCATTGTCCCATTACAATCTAAATTCCCTCTCATTTATCCAACTATAATGCCAGAAACCTCTCTGTTTAATATATACAAACTCCAAGCAAAAGGAGAAGATAGGGCCACTAGCCTAAGAAGAGTGATTATAAACGCTAGCCTATATGCGATCCATGTGTATAAATCCAACATTCCACTCTGTTTCAGCAGGAGCTCATAGCTGATTTGATTTGTTGATGGTAAGTCTGTCTAAGACTGAAAGAGAAACTCATTCATTCCCTGTACAGGTACTGGCCATGTTCTTTCTATGAATTCTACATACTTCATCTTAACATTTGAAGATTATGTATTTAGAGGTGAGAAATGGTTGTGACTCGGACAGGAAAAAGATGTCTAGAAACAAATAAGATATAAACAACAGAAAACTTATTTTCATACTAATGTTTGCCTTAGGCCAGCCTGAAACACAGAACTGGTGGACTTAAATATAATGACTTATTCTAAAGGGATCACGTTGCAAATAAATGCCATGAAAATAAGATGGAAGATGTTAATACAGGGTAATAAATAAACAGAAAACCAGAAAAGTAAAAACACACTTTCCCATCCCTCAGCCCAATTATGGTCCTTACTAACCTTCTACATTGGTGGCTCATAAGGCTATCAGAATATGAGTCTAGTAGAAACAAGAAAAGAAAGCCAGCATAAAACCAAAATATAGGGGCTGGAGAGATTGCTCAGTGATTAAGGAGCTTGCCTGCAAGACCTAACAATCTGAGTTCACTTCACCAGTACCCACATAAAGCTATAGGCACAAAGTGGCGCATGCATCTGGATTTTGTTTGCAATGGCTAGAGGCCCTCCCCCCCCCCCTCTCTCTCTCTCTCTCTCTCTCTCTCTCTCTCTCTCTCTCTCTCCCTCTCCTTATAGATAAATAACAATATATTTTTTTAAATTTTAAAAAGTTATAACAAAAATTAATCTAAATCAAATTATCAGACAAAAGCCAGAGTCAACATCTGCAACAACTATTTGAGGCCAGGGACTCCAGAAAGCTCCACTTTGCTGGGATTTGTAGGTTCAATGTCTCCTCAAATGTGTTTTCAGACACAGGTTTCATGTGTGACTTTCAGTCACTTCCCATTTTCGCCCTCCTGGTTTTCAACCACCTCCACATTCCTGTGCTGTGTCCACTGTGCCAATGGCAAGGGAAGAGGGGCACACTTTCATGCTGACCGGAGTCTTCAAGAACAGGTCATTAAAGACTAGAAGTGTCCGCAGTGAAAAGAATTAAAGAAAGCAATGACTTCCTTTTATATTATTTCTAAGTATGTCTTCATTTCTAATAGGTGTTACTCTTCTAATACTACTACTAAGTCACTTCTCATGTCTTTCTCTTGTCTTTCTATCTGAATCCAAAGTTCTTACATCTTTCAATAAACCTTAATATAAAACAGATGAATTCATGATATTGTTTAAATCCATAGTGTTGCAGACTAATCTCTGAAGAGATCACTCCAATGCCAGTATGAGTGGAAGTAGAAGAGTTTATGAACCTGGGGTTCCGAGTAATATTTCTCTCAAAAGCCTCTCGACCTGAGTCTGTCTTTTCATTTCATAGGTTTAGGAATAAGGCCTGTGGCTAGCAAGCAAAGTTCTGGCTTCCAGAAGCAGATGTGGCAGCAGCTGTGTTCATCACAAAGAACTGGATACAAGGGAAATATTCAAACCCGAGCGCATGGTAATTTTGCAGTATTAGAAAAGCCTCAAAACAACATACATGACACTTCAAAACACACTTGGTAGTCAACTCAGTGACCAGACCATCCCGATCATTGTTAAGGGCAACAATTTTCTCTTTCTATCTCTCCATGGGCCACTTTCTGAAAAGTTTGCCCTCTGTGGTTTCCTATCTGTTTGTTGCTGGACACAGAGAAGTTTAGCTTCCAAGCAATCAGCACATACAATGAATCAATGGATTAATATTTAACACTTAGTCTTTTTTTTTCTGCCACAATAGTAAAATAGGGAATCATTTTTGGTGTGGGGGAGGGGTATCACTCTCTAGCCCAGGTTGGCATTGAGCTAAGAACAGGCTTTGGTCTATGGAGAGGTTCTTCCTTTGTGATGGGTTACCAATTGTGTGCCTGTCCTGTATTCCCCTCTTCTGCCATATATTTTCTGTATTTTATTGGCTGGTTATTTGGATTTCGCACCACTGAAAAAGGAATATTTTTTCCTAGCTCATTTTGACACTAGGTTCATGTCGTAGAAGACCAAGCAAGGGTCAAGTTCAAAGCCAGAAGGAATTTTTTTTGTTAGGAACAAAGGTTGAGCTAAAAGCCCTTTTAGCTTTTTTGTTTTGTTTTGTTTTGTTTTGTTTCATATATACAATTTAAAAAGGCATTTTCAAAGCTTCTCAAGTGAACCCTCTCTCCTACGGCTGCTTTATTGACAGATAACTCCTGCCACCTTACCCTTGTGATTGTAAGTGTAACCTGAACATCCTTGTCGAAATACAAACCCTTCCTGTCCACACAAACCCACAGTGGCAAACTGAAATACTGTTTTGGAACTTTACAGTGTGACTTTAAGAAAATTCTCTAAAATCTGAATCCCTTCTTAATTATCATTTATGTCTCTACTTTCTTTTTTTTTTCTTATTTTGTAATTTGGTGGTTGAGATTTTTTTTTTAGTTTAATACATACATTTCTGGCTGAGCATGGTGTCTTGTGCCTTTAATCCCAGCACTTGAGGGGCAGAGATAGGAGATTCACTATGAATTCAAGGTCACCCTGAGATTGCATATTGAATTCCGTATCAGCATGGACTAGAACTAACTAATTAACTAACTAACTAACTAACTAACTAACTATATATATATATATACATTTCTGGTATCTGACATTTATTCTTTTCTCTCTCTCTCTCTCTCTCTCTCTCTCTCTCTCTCTCTCTCTCTCTCTCTCTCTCTCATTCCAAAATCAAATGCCTTCAGATTGTAATTAAAAATCTTGGAGGAGTGTGTGGCCCTCTAAATAATAAAACTAATCATATAGATAGCAATTATTATGATTGCTAATATCCAGTAAGCATTTTTGATACATCAAACACTATCCGAAGCATTCCCCACTTATCCGCCTATCATAGCCTAATAGCAAATCTATGAAAGAGCTTGTATTGTTAGCCCCATTTTAAAGAAAAGAGAGCTTCAGTTAGTTAACTTATATAAACTCAACAGCTAGGAAGTGAGAAATTCCGAATATAAACTCAATGATCCAGCTTAAAGGCCTTCAGTTTTGACTTTGCATTGATGAGTAGGAAAGATAGTTACCAGTTCAGTTAAGAATGCCCGGCCTGCATTACAGGGAAAGAGAAATAGTTCCCATAACTAAAATTTCACATATAATAATATAAATGGGGGAAGGAGGAGTTGATATTTCAGTTCCTTTTGGGACAACGAGGTCCTGCTATAGCAAATAAAATATATTCATATATCACTAATTCACTTTTAAAAAGAAGTTGTGCATCAATAAGCCAAAAGCCTTATACATGAAGCTTCAGAAAGTCCTTAATAATTTAGGATCAAACATTACCAACATAATTGAAACAATGCAACATCTATCCAATATTAGGATATCAAACATCAGTGAATGATCAGTTCTCATGGCTTCACTAAACAACTTCATTCAGAGTTTTTCCTGGTAGGTTACATATGATTCACAAATAAGTCAGTTCCACATTCATGGGAGGAACCACCTATGTGGGCCCAAATTAGTATTCCACATCCCTTCCTCTCATCCCATGATTACTGTGCTATGGGTTAAGAAAACAAGTTCATATTTTGTGGTCTTCTATCCTTCAAAGAGAGGGATAGAAATAGTTCTATTTTACGTGATGCATGAGAAATTAGGTGGTTAATTTTCAAGAGCTACTGTAATAAATCCCAGTTGAATTAAATAGTATTAGCATGTGAAAGTGATCAGGACCCACAGCAAAAACATAATGCAAAATGAATACTAACGATTTGACACCAGATCTGATCAAATAATGTGGAGGCCTGAATTGACACGTGGACACAATTATGATCACACATTACCAATATTTCACAGCTAGTCAGATGTGGCCATGAAATATAGCACTAAAAAATTAGATAACTATTCTAAACCCTTTCTTTTTTTCCCATCTGGAAGTATGTCTAAAATTGTATATGCTAATCAGACTTAAAGTCTGTTATGATTTAGTGCTTGAGCTGGTATTTAGTTTGTTGGATATTCAAAGCAACGAAATAGCACTTTCTTTCTACTGAACATCTACTGAATTCTATGTCCACCGCTGTTCAACAGTGTCCTTAAAAAATAATTAACTTTTGCTTTTGATGTAAACCAGGTAGGGGGAAGAGAAAGACTAATAGAAATAGACCAAATCTCACAATGTTTCTAAGGTTTTAGCATGCCTGTAATCTTGATCAGTATGTCCAAGGAAGCATGAAAGAAATCGCTTTGAAATCAGAGTTCTTCCTTTCAGTTCCAACTCGGTCACTGACAATCCAGGCTATTAACTCTTATTCTGCTCACTGTTTTAAGAGAATTATTTTAAAAAAACTTTTTCTCCCCTACAAGTTATTTTGAGAATTAGAAATAATATAATTATATTCCACAGCCTGCTTTGGGGACAGAACAAGGATTATGACTGTTGTTATTTTGAGTCACAGTTATTGTTGCTTAGGACACAGGTATGTCTAGGGACAATTCTCCTCACATCCTGTTGTTCTTGTTTCATTAGGGACATCGGAATAGTGTAGTTGATAAGAATCAAAGTACTGAGGAGAGTTTTATTTCTTTGTTTTCTTCTTTTTTCTTTTTATTTCTTATTGCTCAGTTTTCAAATTAATTTTTAGGTTAGCATACAAAATAATGGGTTTCATTATTGCATTATCATACACATGTCTTCATTCACGCCCCTCCCTCACTGAGCATCCCCAAGGCCCTATCCCTTGGTTCCCTTCCTCCTCCAAGATTAGGGCCCTTTCTGCATTCTGAACACATGTATTCCATTGCCCTTTATTTGTTTTGTTTGTTTGTTTGTTTCTCTCTGAGAGAGAGAGAGAGAGAGAGAGAGAGAGAGAGAGAGAGAGAGAGGATGTGGGCGTGCCAGGTCCTTCAGCCACTGCAAATGAACTCCAGACGCATGCAGCACCTTGTACATCTGGCTTTACGTGGGTCCTGGGGAATCAAACTCATGTCCTTCTGCTCTGCTGGACAAGTGCCTTAATTGCTAAGCCATCTCTCCAGCCCCCATTACCGTCTTTTTCATCCCCTCCCTTCAGATCTCTTCCTCCTCTTTCACGATCCTCTTTCTAGTTTCTTGGTTTTCGCATACACACATGTATAAACTCACAGTCATTATATATATATATATTTAAATCTAGGTCCTGTATTTAAGAGAAAACATGGGGTATCTGTCATTTATTTCACTTAATGATTCCCGAGTTCCATCCATTGAAGTGGGAATTCAAGGAAGGAAGTCCTTACACTGTATGAATAATTTTCATCTGGGAAGAGGCTAAAGTAATGACTATTATTTTACTCAAATCAAAGCAGATGGCATGGTGGGAAACGCTGTGGTTGCGAGGAAAATTCCCGATGAAGAGGAAGCAGCTGCCTTTCTTAGAACATGGCTTCAATCAGAGGAGCCTCTCCGAAGTTCCAAGTCATTTTTGAACCTTCTCCTGGGACATAGATTAGATGAACCCAGGAAGACCTCTTGAAGTGACACAATGTTGTGAACACAAGGGAAATTTCTCTCTCCACTAAGTTCAGAAGTCTCCGACCTTCACCTGCAAAACACAGTGCGTGGGTCTACCTTTTGCTGTTGGTGAAATCCATGAAATTATCTTCTATGATTATTATTTATAATCAAAATTAAGCACAAAACTCCGCTAGGAAGGAAAAGACCCATTCTTTTAATACCCTCCCATCCTAGCAAAATATATGTCCACATAGAGGATTTCATAGATGGATTTTTTCCCCTGCAGCCTCTTTCATACACTTAAATCACATCAACCTCGGGTTGAAAATCTTGCAAGCTTAGCTCTCTGTGATCTCTGCATTGTCTTGTATAATTTCATCCAGTTCCTGAAATGCAACAGATAGCCTGAAGACAAAGATCAGCCCGTCTCCAGCCCTGAGTCTGCAAGTGATGAATGGTGTTGTAGGCTTGATAAATTTTGCAGTCTCCACCCAGCTTAAACCTCCCTCCAGGGAAACAGCAGCTGTGAGGTGTGTTCTTGATCTCTCTTGCTTCCACGTTCCCCACACTTATCTCCACAATATCCAATGCTTCTTTTTTATTATCCAACCTTTCAGCACAACCTAACCGCTTCAGGCCCTTGCTTCCTGCAGCTAGCCATTTCCTAGAGGAGAGGGAGACAGCTAATCTATACGCAAATTGGCCTCTGGCCGTCAGACTGAGCTCTGCTGAGCTCAAGTTCAAGGTTGGAGTGGACCCCAGGGACCCTCCAGAGTGGAGTCTATTAGGCAGAATGTAGTAACTGAAGTCACATTTCCTGCTAGGCAATTAAAAAATTTCTCCAAGAGGTTAGATATGAATTTCGACAGAAATGGGTCATTTAGCATGGGGATTGGGATGGTGGAGTCTTGCCCTCCTAAGCACCTGATCATTTTTACAGGACCTCTTTGGTGAAAAATTAAACAATAGAATACCTCAACTTTTCAAATTCAAGTATCCAACCAAGTAGAGCCTGGAGGAAAAAAAAACATAATCAAAAAATAAAATGGACAATGGACCTTATCATCAATTATTCTGAGCCAGGCACAGCTAGCATCTGATTGAAAAAAGAAAAAGAGAATTCCTTTGATGTTTCATCTTTTATATTGATGTCCTGTAGCATGTTCTAGTGTATGGGTGCCAAGCAAGCTTGTGAGACTCTTACTTTAGAGTTTGCTCTTTACAGCATGAAGCAATTATTTCCATGTTTGTACCAAAACCTTCCTACTTTTTAATTGATGACAACTTATTTTCACTTGGGATGAGCCTCAGAGATATCCTTAGTCCCCCCCCCCAGAATAAACTCCTCATTTCACAAGAAGTCTTCCTATTATTTTTTCCTAATTATTGTGTTCTTTTTGTGGTTATTTAGTATTCCTCAAAGATTCCAGGAAAAAAAAATCATTCCAGTTCAAGTACAAACGTGAGTATAAATTCTCAGGGGAATAAAGGAAGGGATAATGAATTACTGAATAATAAGAGCCGCTTGAGACTTGGTGATGTCATCTTCATCAGCGTCTAACTTCCCAGGTTCCTAGATTCCGCTTGCCTCAGTCACTCCGACTATAAAATGAGAAAGATGGCAATTAGGTCACTTTAGGGTCCCTCTTGTCTCTGATCATCTTTCATGATATATTCCTAGGCTTTCATTCCTGATTTCTTCAACCAACCCAAATGTATTCTCACACCAAAGCAAAGCCAGATATAATTTAATATCTAAAATCAGATGTGAGAGACATTGCAGGATATTAGCGTGGGAGTTTGGGAGAGAGACCCCTCACAATGTCACCAAGCTCCTCCTGAACCCCTCCCCAGTCAGAGCTTTGCCTTGCCTCCTACAGGATCAAAATGGTATTCTTGTTTCTTATGCATGTATGTACTTCTTTCTGATTTTTTTCTATTCCACACCCCAGTACCCTAACAGTAGTTAGAGTTATTTCTTCAGAGGAGGGATTGTGACAGTTCAGGAAAGCTCCATAGACCCCTTGAGTAGGAGGTGTCTGGCTAGAGCTCAAACCTAGGTGAAAAGCTGATTGGTCAGGTATGAACCAACCACCTGTCTCCCTGCTCACCTGGGGCAGGAAATACTCACTGAACAGATAATCCTGTCTCTTCCTCACCCACATGACCTAGAAGAAGGACCTCTGACTCTCTAGGGACCAGTAAGGTCTCCCCAGAACCACACCACAGCCTAATGAGGGGCTGGATTCTTCTTCCACCTGAATCTTTCCTTCTCATCATCTTTCCTTTTCCTGCTTGTTTAGCTGAACAGCATAGATTCTGTTAAAACTCTCCACGTGTTCTCCCCACACTGGTGGCTAGAGAACTCTGTAACTCCCCATGTTCCCTTAAATAATAATAATAAGTCTCCCACTATACCTTAATATCTTGTTGTCTATGATTTTAATTCTTTAACTTTATAGACAAAAAATTCTGGTACTCCTTAATTTGGGGGGTGCATTGGAATTTCTGCTGGACGTTATCTAAATTCTGATCCTCAGCGCACCCTGTTACATTAGGATAGCTGCCTTCCCAAGAATCAAAGTTCATCTTTCGAAATTCACTCCATAGTCATTTAAGCTGCTCCGATGTGCTTGCTATCCTTGTCACCGAAAACACTTCTCAGCAGCTTTGATGGTCTAAATTTCCAGCACTGTCTTTCACCTGTATCTTTCAGAATCCCTAACTTCTCTTAACAGGTATTAACTATGCTTCCCTTCAGTGCTTATCTACACTCTTTGATTGCTACAGACTTGGTGCCCATCAGGAATCAATTCACTTTCACGAGC
This sequence comes from Zapus hudsonius, assembly GCA_004024765.1. Taxonomy (NCBI): domain Eukaryota; kingdom Metazoa; phylum Chordata; class Mammalia; order Rodentia; family Dipodidae; genus Zapus; species Zapus hudsonius. The sequence goes on along the minus strand of PVHP010008296.1, from coordinate 2,294 downwards.
CACTCATCCGACAGCCCACTCACACCTGCTGTGGACTTTGGCTTCATATCCTGACATTAGGCATGGTGAATGAATGGTCTCTCTCACCTGCCAATTATGTTTCAACTATGTGACGGATGCCTTCTATTGGCAAAGACGCATAGAATGTACTCGAGAAGTACATTAAGAAAGGTAAGGACAGAAGTCACTTTACTAAAAGTATTTCTGAGTATGAAATGGCAGAGAAGACCACAGACAGCACAGGTTATAGAAACAAAAACAGGTACCTGCTGAGTGTGAAGACAGTCTTACAAGGCAAGGGGACCCTTATGTAAGTTCTCTGTGAATGCTGATGTGAATGTGGGGATTGCCTTGTAATTAATATAGTGTGTGTGTGTGTGTGTGAGAGAGAGAGAGAGGGGGGGGAGGGAGGGAGGGAGAGAGAGAGAGCAGGTGTGCTCATGCCATGACGTGCATGTGTGAGTCAGGTCCTTGACTTCCACCTCATTTGAGGAAGGGTCTCTCATTGTTCACTATTTCATTTGCCAGGGTAGCTGCCCCTCGAGCTTCCAGAAGATTCTCCTGTCCTCACCTCTCATCTTACCACAAGCATACCAGGATTATAGAAGCCCACCACAGCTTCTAGCATTTCTATGAATGTGAGGATCCCAAGTCAGGTCCTCACACTTACATGATGATAATCTCATCATCCCGAACCATTCCTCCTGTCCCAGAGTTTCCTTCTAAAGAGCAGACATTCATGTGTTTCATTCTACTTAATTTTCTATCATTCACTTATTATATAGGTGAAAAAGTAAACGGATGTTATATGGCATAAAATTTAAAATGTACAAAGGATAAGTTTCAAAAAAGGAAAGAAAAATTATTCCTTCTCCGGGGCCCTGACTTCATGTATTTATTTCTCTTTCACAGATTCTACAATTTCTTAGTAACATACTCTGGAATTTTCTTCCAGTTAAGTGATGAACCAAACATCTTACTCTTGATTCCAAGAGTTAGTATTCCATACTAAATGGAAAATATTCGTCAACATTTTCATTCTTACAAGCACAGTTTTTTGTGAAGTACAGAAAAAAACTAATCTTTTTTAAGCTCTATGAATGCATGTTCATTTCCCTTGATTATCTACTTGAGCAAACCTTCTATTGTCACCACAATTCTTTTCCTGTCCAGGCTGTCCCCACCAGCCAGGTTCTGACCTCTACTGTCAGTATCTCGAGTTAAATTTACTATATCACCACAGATTGAATTTCAGACTAACATTTAACTTTTGTGAAATCCAAATCGATACAACTTGTTGGATACAGAAGCATTTATCTGTGTTTATTATGCGGCTGGTATAAATCTCAAGAAAATTAAGATTTATTCATGTCAACGAATCAAATCAATTCTACTCTAGCTGTTTTGAAAGTCATGCATCAAAATTGATACCCATATCGCCTCAGAGTCATCTGACAAATGGAGACCCTGACTTGTCAGTGATATCGTCTTTCTCTTAACATTGATTGTTCACCAAATGAGAGGAGACGGAGAGAGTGTTTTCAACACTTAACAAGACACCAGGTAGTGTCCATGAGTATGAAACTTTGAGGATTTTTTTGGCTCGTGTTCCTCAGCAATAATAAGCAACATCTCTTTGTTATTTGTTCTTTTACAAAAGACTAATCACTTCTTAAATAAGCCTTAGCTGGTTCCAACCACTGGTTCCTTCTCTCACTGAGCTGTTGACCAAAGCGACTCATGAGATTCCAACAACAAGACAGAATTCTGTCAAAGCTCTTGAGTGCCCTCCCCAGGCCTGAGGCAAAACCCTGTTACTGAAGAAAACACAGACTGCATCAACCAGCATGGAGAAACCCTTCAACGTCCGGAATGGTATCCAGCCCCCAGAAGGCAGTTAGTGTAGTGCTGGAAGGCACTGCACAGGCTGCCAGGGGAAACTGATCGACAGCTGGAGTAAACAGAGACGATTGACACCAAACACAATCTGCGGCCATGAGTAGGCTGACCACACCTCCTACTGGGAGGGAACAGCGAACCAACAAAAGGAGCACTTGTGTAATGGAGGAGCCTGGGCCTGGGGGAGACAATCAACAGCTTTCAAATTCGACCAATTCTCCACTTAGTGAGGGGGACCCCTTGTCTGGAACTAGGGATTCAGGGCGATAGGCACCGGATCCCGTACTTTTGGGCTCCCAAAACAAGATGCACTATGGGAGCGAGTGACAGGGAGGCTACTAAAAATAGAATCTAGGTAATCCAGAATTGTGTATATTTGTTAACCTACACTGATC
>PVHP010008295.1:0-53727 GCA_004024765.1 Zapus hudsonius | reverse complement strand
GGGCCTTAGGCACTGGAGGCAAGTGCCTTAACCGCTGAGCCATCTCTCCAGCCCTCCACACATCCTTTTTGCAAGGCCAAGGATCTAGATCCAGATACTAGCTGGCTTACTACTCAGTGTTTAGGAAATGCTCCACTCGATTTCACACTGAGGAAGTCAAGACGAGCAGAAGTGTTGACCGCCTCCTAAGAATCCGCTGTGGCAGGCTTCTGCATAGATTTATTAAAATACATCTCAAAATACAGACATGGAAATAAAAACAGGCTTGGGTTTGCTGGAGCAGGTAATTTCCATAAAAATTAATATTCCTGATTTTACTGGAACTAAATAATTAAGGAAGAAAGTATATTACAATAATAAAATTATCAACAGAGTTTTGACAAGCAGTCACGTGCTTGTAAACGAAATTTATTTAGGTGCCACTCAAAACACAGTAATTAAGAGGTACAGGATGCAGTACCAGATGGCTGCTGCTTAGTGTCTGTTTCCTTGAGAGAACAGGGAGATCTGGATGAACACTGGCACCCCAATCCCCTAGCCAGCACCCCATCCTGCTTCTGTATCTCGTATGTCTATACTGTAAAAATTGGTGCTAAATACATAAAGAATCCTTATCTAAGCAGCCTCTAACTCAAAGGAAAGAATGGGGTGAGATAACAGCTGTGAAGATATCAAGGGCTGATTGAGGTGCAGGTTGATGAATCTCCCAGTGGCCTTGTTCTTCCTATGCGCATTCTTCGAGATGCCAACACAATAAATGCAGATCTGATCTCTGGGTGCCTTCATTCCCAGGACAATGGACCTAGTTTCCAGGTCGATTTCAAAAATATGGTGGTTATATTGGCCTGGGGAGATGGTTCAGCAGTTAAAGGAGCCTACCTGCAAAGCCTGATACCCCCGGTTCAATTTCCCATTATCCATATAAAATCAGATTCACGAAGTGGTGCATGTGTCTGGAGTTTATTTGCAGTGGCAAGAGTCCCTGATCCACGCATTCTCTCTCTCTCTCTCTCTCTCTCTCTCTCTCTCTCTCTCTCTCTCTCTCAAATAAATAAATAAGCATTTTTTAGTGGTTGTGAGGGGGCTGGGGATATGGCTCTGTGTTTAAAGCACTTACCACTCACTCCTGAGTACCAAGCTTGGATCTCTGGACCTTGCAGAGAAGGTGAAAGCCATGGTAAGCTTGAAGCTTGCAGACCAGCTGGTCTGGCAAACACAGCAGTGAACAATGAGAATGAGAGACCCTGTCGCAGAGACAAAATACCTGACAATAACATCTAAGAGAAGAAAGGTTTGTTTGTGTCTCACAGTTCCAGGGCACCAGTCCACCATGGCGGGGAATTCATGGAGACCACCCCAGGAGTGGCTGGTTAATCCCATTTGTGATCAGGAAGCAGAGAGCAATGTATGCTCACGGCTCGGCTCTCTTCCTCCTTTTCATTCAGCCTGAGGCACCGTGTATGGATAGTGCTGTCTTCCTTCCTCACTGAAACCTCTCTGGAATCCTATCAATGACATACCCAGGGGTTTGTCTCCTAGATGATTCTAGATCTGTCTAGATCCTGTCCTATTGACAATATTAACACCAGTGCATTCTTATTTTTTCAGTACTTTAAAAATTATTTATTTATTTATTTTTATTGTCCATAATGAGTTACAACATTCAGTGGGCAAACAATGAGTTGTTATCCCCAATTCCCCACTGCCCTCCCCTCCCCCCTCCACTGGATAACCTCCTCCATGGGTCGTCTGGATCAGTCCTGTGACAGGGGACCATGGAGAGCCTAGTATTCAGCCAGGTTCTCCTGGCCATGCCTCTGGATCGTCTCCCCCACCACGGCTCTCACAATCTTTCCGCCCCCTCTTCCGCATAGTTCCCTGAGTCGTGGTGGATGAGTATTAAGGCTGCTTTAAGGTTGTGAGCTTAGGGGTCTTTGTGTCGAAAATCGTTAACACCAGTGCATTCTAACACTCTGGGGAGAGGATGGGTTAAAGAATTGTGTCTTCCATGGAATAGGGCTGCAAGCTGTCCTCATGGCTGATGCCTGCTCAGTCAGGCCACCCAGGGGAAACACAGAAATGCCCCAAATTAACATCATAAACCCTAGCAACAATAACCCATCACTGCTCCAGGCCTCCTGGAGGAAACGTAAGATGTGAGTATATGACACACAGAACTATGCTGCCCACATTAGCAAACTGTCAAGGTCACAAAGGTCAGAGACCAAGGAACTGTTCACCTAGACCAGTATGGCCCCAACCCCTTGGCCTTAAAGGTCTCCACTGAAGAAGAAACTTGGACAAGGTATATAGGAGGAGGTGGGGGAGATCTTCAGAAATTCTTGCACACATTCTGTTTTTAAAATACTTCTAAAATAAAAGTAAAAAAGATGCTACCAAATGTGGATCTCCGACACGGAAAGAAATTAAGGCATATTCCTTCTCATAGAGCTTGCAGAACCTGCTATGTCTTTTTCCAGACACGTTCTGGAAGGTTCCTTATGACTTAAAGTAGCCCTACAATTTAGCCCTACAATTCCATTTCTGGAAAACTATCTTATGGAAATAATCTGACATTTGGTGAAAAAAACATTTATGACCAAATATATTCATCACAGCATTATCATTAGAAGTACAAGTTTAGAATCAGCCTATCTGGTCACCCATTTAAGAATGGTTTCCTAAATCCAGTGTCTCAACCAGATAGACTGGCGTGAATCCATTCAAAATGTTGATGAAGAGTCTTCAAAGTGAGAAAAGTCTAACACTTATTTAAAATGAAAAGACATTCAGTTCATGTTCTCGAGTCTTTCAACCTAACCTTTAAAGATTAAGGGAAAATAAAGTTCTCATCTTTGAGTAAAAATATGAATAACATTTTTCTCTCTTTCCTATCTTCTTTGGCTTCCAAACAAGCATGTAGAGTACACACACACACACACACACACACACACACACACACACACACACACACACAAACACTCACACACATCTCATTGTAATGGGAAAGCAAGACAGATTTTATTTTTGTAAAGGCATTGAATTAGTAGGTTTTTTAAGTGTTGGGAGTAGCAAAAGCCAAAGGCCCCTCTGGGGTTATGTTGGGACAAGTCCTGTCCCCATCACACAGAAGTACCCCTGACTGCCAGTCGCAGGCTCCACAGGCCCCAGGAGGCTCACGGGGCTGATTTGGCTCCAGTCACACAAGTGTGGGATATTGAGTCCATCTTCCTGTCCTAAGAAGAGAGTTCCGACATCTTGGATTAAACTAAGGAAGATTTCTGAGACAGAAAGCACATGGGGAGCATTGGGTGTTTCAGGTCCCCAAGTTTGGCCTTTCCTGAAGGGCTCCTCAAAGCTGGCTGAGGACTCCGTTCTCCTGGCAAGTGAAATGAAAGAGATGGGTTGATCCGAGAGTCTGTCACCAACAGCAAGCGTGACAGGAGGTGGGCACCCATGGAAGGATGCAGCTGGGGTGCTGAGAAGGGAGTGGTACCTAACAGGGTCCCAGACTATATTCTCTCAGCTGTCTCATCCATGAGGGGAGTCACTTTACAGAGGAGAGGGTCCTAGTAGGTACCACCTCAGGTGGCAGGACGGGAGAGGACCTTGGTAACAGGTGCCCATGGAGTTAAGAGGAGCTGGGCAGGAAAGAGACGAGTTCCCAAAGAGGGGAACGGAAGACAGACCCCCAAAGACAGTGAAGGATGAGCTCTCAGAAAGCCGAGAGGAGGAGAATTTGATGGCTTTCTAAGGCATTTGGTCTTTTAAAGAGTTCTTTCTGACATCACGTTGAGTCTGTTGTTGCGCCGGGAGAGCAGAGCCCTGTGATGGGCATCTGTCATGGTGTGGAATGAAGTGCCCCTCCCCCACTGGCTCACGTGTAGATTTGACCTTCAGCTGGTGGCACTATGGTCATGAGGGTCATCGATGGGTTGATAGGCAGGTGAGTGCGTGGCTGAATGGAGTATGAGGAGGCGGGGCCTAGCTGGAAAATGTGGGTCACGGGGGACCCTCTTGTCCTCTGTCGATGTTCTCCCACTATCTCTCCTCTGAAACTATAACCCAACCTTCCCTCCTGAAAGTTGGTTTCCTCTAGCATTTTGTCTTAGTAAAGGAAGTGATTAACACAGAAGCTAAGCCTTCCCTATGGCCCCGAGAGGACACGTATGACCACAGTCAGATCCTGTAACTTGTATTTTAAGAAAACAGGTGGCTGAGGAGACAGCTCAGTCAGGAAAGTGTTTGCTTTGCAAGCATGAAGAGCCAAGTTTGAACCCCAAAACCCATGTTTTCAAAAGCTGTGCCTGGCGACACACTCTTGTAATCCCAGCCCTGGGTAAGTGGAGATGGGTGAGATCCCTGAAGCTGACTGGTCTAGCCTGCTTGGAGAGTTCCAGGCCAAGGAGAGACCCTGTGTCAGTAAAATATAGATGGTGCCTGAGAAATGACAGCTAAGTTTGTTTTCTGGCTTCCACATGCACACACACACACACACACACACACACTCAAGATATGCTCAATTGATTTATTATAGGAAGAACAACACTGACCATGTCTATGAGGTTCTCAAGCAGAAGAAGATTAAAGGAAAGACCTGAAGCCACTCAAAATCCCAGAGTCACTCGCCTTCAGTCCTAACTGTGACATCAATGTGACATGCTCAGTAACTCTAGAGTGAGGTTTCGTTGCAGTTTTTCTGTATGTCTAAACATACAGCCATCATTCCATAGATCAGGCTTGGGCAAGAGGTACCATTCAAACTCAATGTTATGTTCCTGTATATGTGATGGTAAGTTGCTCTGTGTATTCTTAAAGGAAGAGCAGCATTTTGGGGGGGGGTTGGCAAAGGGGAGCTGCTGAGAGTAAACCTCTGAGAGCTCCCTGCTGAGGCAAGAGCCATCCATGCATGTGGGGTCAATTTTCAACAATCCAGGAGCACGACCCGGCCCTGCTGCCTGTCTGGGCAGCTTCGGACAGCTTTGGGCTCCTTTAAAGTTCACAACTGATCTGTCCACTCATCCAGCTTTCAGTGCAAGAAATGTACTCCCTTCCGTCCATTTATCAGACCGTTCTTGGTGTTTGCGGCTAGTGCAAATGTAAAGGTCTTAAGTGACAAGGGTGCTCACGTCCTCGTGTGACGACAGAAAGAACAAATTATCCTTGCTTCCTATGGAATGTCCATTTCTTCAGCATCATTATTACTATTATTATAAATCAGCATACAGAGATCTAGGTCTCATTCATTCTGCATTTTCAAATCCAAGTTGTTGGGGTTTTTTTATTGTCCATAATGAGTTACATTATTCAATGGACAAACAATGAGTTGTTATCCCCAGCTCCCCAATGCCCCCCTTCCCCATCCCCAATCGGCTGGATATCCCCTCCCCTCAGCCCCTTCCAGCTCATCATTCATCTGTGGTTGACTCCTTCCTGCCTTCATTAACGGCCTCATGGAGGGCCTCACATGGGTCCCTCTATGTCCCCATTCCCAGGGAGCACTGTCCCCAGGGACCCTCGGTATACCCTGCACAGAACAACCTCACTCCCCAAGCCCAGGCAGATCAGCAGCGACCGACGCCTCCTTGTCAGCCCTTCCTTCCCCCGTGCATGTCTAAAGCTTGGAACATTTTCCTTGTCGCCGTGAAAGTTCCAGCAAATTCCAATTTGTTGCCCTCATTCCATCAAATTATATCCAGTTCCAGCACGTCAGCTGGATGTCATAACTTTTTTCTCTCTACACTCCACATAACTTACTCCCAGCTTCATTTGAGACCAATTACTCACATATTAATTTTTCACCATGAAGAATGTGGCGGTCCTGGGCAGCCCAGGGGACCCACGGCAAACCTCCGCAAGTGGTGTCCGGGAACCCTGAGCCATCATGGGCTGCAGCAGGCCTCTTCAGACCACTATCTGCTCAGCTCAGCCCTTGCTGATTTGGGGGTGAAGGGAGCTTCTTGGAGGGTAGTGTGTGCATAAAGCCACAGCTAGCTGCCAGTGAGGTGAGGATCCCCTGGAAGCAATTAGACCCAAAGGACATGGAGTGACCTGACTGTAGGGACCCTTCCTAAGAAATCAACCAGCTCTTCTACCTCCTTGAGACCGCCCTGCCCCCACAATGTTTGAGTGACAGTCACTTTAGCACTGTCAGTCCATTGCCCCACCAGTCCTCCTGGGCTCCCCAGCGGGCACCTCCTCTTGGTCAAGAATCAAAGAAAGCTTCCTCTAGCAGCTTCCTTGAGCTCCTTTTCTGGAGACAGGTTGTTAGCTGCAGGCCTCTTATTCCTCCGCCTGCCTTTCGCTTTAAAGCCTCCCCTCCGCCCAAGAGAGAGGTCAGGGAGCACCAGTTGTGCGTGAAAGATGTGAAAATTTACTGCAAATGAGACAAGAGCAGTAAATTCATTTTTATTCAAATTACTGTCATCATACATTACCATGTTTCCTGTAAACATTGTGCTTCAGACAGGGTGACAGCATATTATTATTTGTGAGATTATACTATTATTAAGCTATTAACATGTCACCCCTGCTTGAAACAATGACTCAGCTTGGTTCTGCATAATAGGACAAGTGCGGAGACAAGCAGAGGTGACAGGAAGGTTAGTTTTAAGACACTGAGTGAGGAGATTGGAAACTGCACTTCCTGGCCACATAAGGAGAGGCCTGCACATTTCATGCCACCACATGAGACATGTTGCCACACATCATGAGGGCATCCAAATGCTTACTTCAAAACCCAAGCTAGGCTGAGGGGATGGTAGAGCCTCTCCCATGCAGAGGAGGTTTCTTAGACCTAGAACGTCCTGTGACCGAGAGCATCTCGTCGTGGTCCTGAATGGAGGGCCTCACCAGGGCTCCAAGTTCTGACCATCCAATTATTCAAGATGGGGTGTCTCCTGGCATCCCATCAACACCTTCGACTCCTGCAGTTGTCTTTGGTTCCCACGGGGTTGGATGGACTGATTGATACATCCCTCTTGGCCACGTGGAGCCCCAGCATCTGGAGATACAGAGAGTATGGAGCGGACTGCTTCTTGAATCCTAAGTAAACCCTGGGCACCATTCCATCCACAACCAGGCAGCCATTCTCACGAATACCCCTCTCTTGGGAAACTTCTAGCTGTTCAGTCTGTGGGTGACAGACCAGCCTGGTCTGGTCCCCTGTGGTAGCTTCTGCTGGGTGACTTTCCCTGAGGTTCTGGAATCCTCAGTAGCTGAGGATATCCCACAGGGGCTTCGTTGGCTTTCTGGGCTGTGAGCACAGCTCCTGTCCCACCCACCCACCTACTCAGAGGGGAGCCGTGCAGCCATCAGAAAGCCCTCCATAGCTCACTCTACCAGGTCAGAACTGTGAAGGTTCCTTGAGTCAAAAAATGACATTTTTGTGAAATGAAGAGCAAACATCGGACAAGTATTCTTTCTAAATGAGGGAGGAAAGCTTGTGAAGGAAAACAAATGAAGAAACATATCAGCGTGCTGCTAATGATCCCATTTTGGGCTGGATAAAAGCCCTAAGGTAAAGGCAGAGCTCAGAAGGAAGGCTTTCCGCCTGGAAGGCGAGGCTGGCAGGAAACACACAACCAGCTACATGGCCTGGGCTTCCCAGGCTGGCTGTTAGAAGTGGCTTTTTCAAGTTGGCATCTCAGGCAGTAGGAGCAGAGCTTTGAAATCTTCAAAGCTCTGAGTTACACACAGTATTTTGTCAAATTGTCCTTAAACAATTAAGAAGCTGAGAAATTGGCAAACGTGAGCCATCAGCTGGTTTTTGAATTCAGTCTTCTCCCATTTGTGAGGATGCTTTCATGCCCCCTGGTCTTCTTTTCGTTCCCCATGGGGCAAGGGCACTTCACACCCCTAAGTACAGAGTCTCATCTGGCTACCTTTCTCCCTTTGGAGAAGAGGGACTCAGCACCCCCCCCCCAAAAGCTGGTCACCTCAACATCAGGCTACTCTTTCCTCTCCTTGTCTGTCTGGAACAGAACTTCAGAATAAGCCTTCCGGCCGGGCAGCATGACCTGATTCCAGTAGTGCTGGGGTCCTTGCACCATCCCCTGGCTCCATCTGCCACACTCACGGTTGGTTCTCTCTCATGTCACATGAGAGCGACTCCACTCTTGGTCATTAATCTCCCCCATCTCTTCCAGGCACAAATCTTCAACAGGCCAAATTCTCTTCCTAAGACATCCCGTCCTCCACCTCTCTGTCTGGCATCAATGGAGTTCTACCCTGGGGACTGAATCCAGCATTTTTCTTGCATGCCTGTTTTGTGTCAGAATGATAACCATAATGTTGAAAGGAGAAAGTTGAAAGACTTCTGTAGATTCAATTAAGGGAGGGTCTGCCGAGACACTGAGCATGCATCTTGTTGTAGACTCGCAGGCTGGAAGTGTGCAAGGAGGCCCTGCTCCCATCCCCTGCCCTCAGACAAGTAGAGTTTGCTATGTTTAGGGAGAAAAGAGCAAGGCCCAGAAAGATGAAAGTTCATAAGTGCATTCATTCATTGGGAGTGACATCCTGGGCCCCAGTCGTAGCCGGGGACGGCGTGGCATGAGCAAAGCCAGGTGTGTGAATGCTCCCTGTAGACCACCTTGAGATGAAAGGGTGGAACCAACACAGCTCAGCTTCAAGGGCAACTTGAAGCCAATAGGTTTTTTAAAAATTTTATTTGTGTATATGTGGTGTATGTGTATGGCGTGTGTATATTTATATAGGTGTGTGTTGGTTCATGTATATGTGTGTGCATGTGGAGGCCAGGGGTCAATGTCATATGTCTTTTTGAGACAGGGTCTGTCATGGTTTGATCCAGGTGTCCCCCACAAGCAAATGAATGTGTTCTGATTGATCGATTCTCAGCTGATGGCAGTTTGGGTTTTACAACCTTGCTGGAGCTGTGTTGTTGGGGGCAGGCTTTTGGGGGTTATAAGCCAGCTTCCCCTTGCCAGTGTTTGGCACACCTTCCTGCCACTGTTTGCAGTGCTGTGGCAGAGGTGATGTCCAGCCCTCTGCTCATGCCATCATTTTCCCTGCCAGGATGGAGTCTCCCCTTGAGTCTGTAAGCCTAATAAACCCATCCTCCACAAGCTGCTTTTTTGTTTGGGTCTTTTCTGCACAGCAACTAGAAAGCTGACTGCAACAGGGCCATTCACTGAACCTGGAGCTCACCAACTCAGCCAGGTCAGCTAGACAGCTTGCAGCAGGGATCCTCCTGCCTTGGCCTTCCCAGCCTGGACAACAAGTGCACACACCATTATGTTAGGCTTTACTATAAGTACTGAGGACCTGAACTCATGCATGCTTTTACAGTCGGTACTTTACTAACTTAATGATCTCCATATACCCACCCTATTTAAAAAAAAAAGTTTGAATAGATGTGTTAATTTTCTTTGTTCTATCATTAGGCACCCAAAAAAATGTCATCATGACAGATTTGTAGAGAAGGAATAAACAGTGAACAAGAGCAAGACAGAGATGGACCCATCTTCACATCTTGTACAATTAGGAAGGAAGAGTCTGGTCTGCCAGCTCCAGGCAGATATTCCAAGGCAGGAGTGGGGTCCTGGTGTCAGGCTCGGCTCAGCCCCAGCGCCCAGTAAGTACGATGTTTTCCAGCTGGGAACTCTTGGGAGTTCTCCTGGTGCTGTTTTGGGTTGGCTGTGCCAGGAAGGAGAGGAGGGAAACAGTGGGGAGCTCCAAACCCTGGATCTTGGAGCACCACCCATGCCCTTGGCAGTTCTACACCCGAACCGCCTGCACGCCATGGGCAGCCCTAAATAAAGTTCTCTTGCCTACTCAGTTTACCTTTCTGATCTGAATGCATATCTAGGGTCTCTCCAGCACTGACCCCCATGCACCTGAGTGTGGAAGTCTGACCACGGGTCCAAAACACATTGTGATGGTTAAATTTGTCAACTTGAGCTAATCCATAATAATCTTGGGTGGATCCCTGAGCTTGCCTGCAGAAAGGATTGACAAATTCCTTTTGGGATTTTTGAGAAGACTTGTGATGGTTAAATTTGTCAATTTGAGCTAATCCATAGTAATCCTGGGTGGGCCTTCCAGAAGGAGACTAATATAAGGAAACTTGAGGGGAAGGAGATGCTTCTTCCTTTCTCCCCTGGCTGCTGGTGCTGGTTCGTGACTGGCACTCGGAACCCAGTTTCCTCGGCCTCACATCGTGGACTGAAGAGCAGCCGCTCCCCAGGGATTCATCAGACCTTTTGAGCTGGATTGGGACTGCTGAGACATCCATCTACGTGGACTGAACAGCTACTGGTTCCTTACCTGTGGGCCTACAGACTGCTACTATTGGACTGTCGTAAGCTATCCCAATAAATTCCTTTTTTTAATATCCATTCTATCAACTCTGTTTCTTCTAGAGAACCCTGACTAATACACACACCATACCAAATCCATGTGAAAGAAAAGTGGAGAGATGTCAGGCCTTCTATAACCCAGGAAACTGAAGAGAGGCTGTGTCTCCTAGAGCAGAAGTGGCACTGTGGGTGGGAGGGAGGAGTGACAGTCATGATACTCCTGCAAAGTGTGCACCTACGTGGGTTGAGGTGTGCGTTCACCAGTGCTCTCTCTATTGGAGCCTAAGGAAGCCGCATGTGACCTGGAGGCACAAAACCATCCTCAGTTTCCATGTCTAAACACACGGAGGGGATGTCACAGTCTGCTGTATGACATCAGGCTTGGAGGAGCACATGGAGAAGCACAGCTCTGCACACAGCAGTAACTCCAAGTCACTACACACGTGACTGAGGAACACAGTGTATTGTCAGTTCCTTCTCTAATCACACGACAGAATATCTGATAGAGAGAGGAGGAAAGATTTCCTTGGCTCATGGTTCTAGAAGTTTAATCCAACATGATAAGTGATGCAGGATTGATTCCCTCCATGGTGAAGGGAGCTTAGCGTGACAGCTGCCCAGAGCAGAGAGATCTCAAGCTCAAGTGGGGCCAGGTTACCCACAAGATCTGCTCTCCAGCAACCCACTGCCTTCCAACAACCTACCTCTGAACAATTCCACAGCCTCCCAAAACAGCACCACCACCTGAGGACCATGAGTTAAAATATATAATCACGTTGGGAACATTTCATATCTTACCCATAATGTGACGCAACCCAGCAGGTAGGTTTCTTGTGGTAAACTCCCCAAGGCTGGCACGTCATTGACTGGATTTACACAGGATGCCCACTTCTTGGTCAAATGGATACTCAGCACACACTGGCTGAATAAACAGATATAGAAACATTGCCCCTGCCCTGCAGACCCAGACAGAGGTGAGCTTAGCTCTAGCTTGATAAATTAAGATATCCTCAGCTTGGCAGGTGCTGTGGTCATCCCAGATACCTAGTCCCACAGACACGGAGCACAGCCTCCCACCTCTGCATCTCAAGCCTTCTCACTCAGTCTGAGCTATTGCAGGAGGCATGGCTTTGCACCTATGATCAAGTGGCAGATCTCCTGTCATCTCTGCAGGAAGACAAGAGGGACCAAGAGCTCACTGCAGAAGGAATGTTGCCCAAAGATGGGAAGCCTTGGCAAGAAGGTGGGATGGGGGAAGGGGACTCCAATGTTGTAGCAAACCAGAGTCCAGAATGCAGAGCCCTTAGCTTGGGGGGATGTCCATACTCTGGGAAAAGCTAATGCCAGGAAAGTTCCACCAGGGCCTCAGAGAGAAGCTGTGAGGGAACTGCCTAAGGGAAATGGGCTGCACTGGGCTTACCACAGACCTTTCCACACAGTGTGCCTTCAGCAATAATCCTCTGCGTTCAGAAGCCTCCTGTGAGGACCACTTGAGAAAGCGGAGGACTCACCAGAGTCCTGGAACAAGGGTCAAGGTCAGTATCCAGGACAGCTCCTGGAGCCAAGTGTGTCAGGTGGAACAAGTCCAGCACTGTCCGTGGAAACCTCAGGGAGGCAGAGCACACAGCCCCACAAGGGGAAGAGGTAGGCTCCAAGCCTCGTGAGGACCGAACCCAAAGGCAGGAGTGGTCAGAGAGCTGCCACACCCACCGTTTAATATTAGCTCCACTGTGCCAGTGAGAAGCATGGGAGATCTGCCACTTCCTCTTGCTGTGATCAAGAAGCAACTTAGGGGGGAAGGAGTCACTCTGGCTTACAGTTTGAGAGTACACTCCATCTCAGCAGGAGACTACGGTGGCAAGAGCAAGAGACAGTGACCGACCAAGTTGTATCATCTGAAGTCAGAAATGCAGAAGCAGACAGGAAATTGGGCTGAGCTATAAAACCTCAAAGCCCACCCGTAGTGAGTCCCTTCCTCCAGCAAAGCTCCACCTTCTAAAGAGAAGGTTCTACAATCTTCCCAAACAGTGTTACCATCTGAGAACCAAGCATTAAAACACATGAACCTGCGGAGGACATTTCACATCCAAATCATGTGTGTGGAGAGCAGATACGGTGCTTCTAATTTGTATGGCTGGTTGGTTCTTGTGTCTTCCAAGCACCTGATACATAGTGGGTGCCCCGTGCAAAAATGCGCGCCCTTTGCTCTCATCAGGCTGGGAGTCCTACTGGCCAGGGCCCAGATCCCAGTTCTTTTCCTTAGGGGACCAACACTGGCCCAGTTCCCTCCCAATAACAAACTCAGTAAATGACTGTTGGATGAATGAGGCATGCATGAATAGATGAAAGGAAGGAAGGAAGAAGAAAGAAAGAAAGAAAGAAGAAAGAAAGAAAGAAAGAAAGAAAGAAAGAAAGAAAGAAAGAAAGAAAGAAAGAAAGAAAGAGTGAATGAATGAATGGTGCCTCCTGTGGAGACTGGGAAGAAATGTACAAATGTTGGCAGCCTTCATGAAAGCTTACTGATCTCTGTCCTCTGAGGCCTGTCCACACCCCCCACCACCACTCCACTCCACTCAGGGCATCACCCTCGGCCTCGGTCAGGTCCTCTTGTCCTGTAACCCACCACTTTCAGCTAGGACTGCTCATTCTGGGGACTCGGTTCCTATGGCTCTAGTGTCTAGTCATTCTGCTTAACTTTTCCTCCCCTCCAGGCACCCCTTCCGTTGCATCCCCCATGGTTGTGATCTTTCTGCACACACTGTGACAATCTTGGGCTTTGCACAAGCAGTGTCTCCAGCCCCAGCCTCCTCAACCCTTCTAGGGAGATGAACACGTTGGAACCTGAGAAGCCCTCTCTTCTGATCCAGACTCACTGGCTGTGGAGGGGAGCTAAAGACTGTTCAGGGTCTACGGAGGCAGGGCCAGGGTGTTACAATGGCTCCATATTTTCCATCAACCCTTCCCTTCCCTTGGTCACTCCTGTCCTGAAAGCCACACTTGCCTCAAACCTTCTGCTGGAGACTATCCATCCAGAGTGTCTCTAGCCCTGGGACCTGCTGCTCCTGTGGCCCCAGGAGGGGACTGTGTGAGCTGAGCCTTCTGAGCCTGCTTACCTAATAGACCATAAATCTGAGCAATGACACTTAAGGACACACAGGAGTCCCTTAGTGCAGGATCCACTCCACTTCTGAAGACAGACAGAGCATGCTCACAATGGTGACATGTGATATTCCTAGACCGACCTGAAGATTAGTGACTTCATCACTTCCTCTGCATAGCCTTCCATTCCCTTCATTGGGCACATGGAAAAAAAGGGTTCAGAGAGACCTTGCCTCGGTACATTGTTGGGCCCCAGCCTCACTGAGTAACCTTAAACTAAGTTTTAGAATAAGCCAGGCTGGCATGGTGGCACACCCACGCTGGGATTAAAGATGTTGGGTAAAGGGGACCGGACCCCTGACCCCCTGAGGGGTAGCCCAAGTCCAGCCTGCCAGCAGGAGATGGGCTCCATCGGGGAGAGATGAATGTGAGCCAGAGAAGCACATGTGGCAGGGAGATAAATCAAGGCAAATCTCAAATTTTATTCCCACACCCAAAACCCTTTTAGAACCCAAGGCTGCATTGTTCAGCCTATTTCTCTCAAAATGAAACTCAGCAAGCAGGAACAAAGCTTATCAGCTTCAACAAACAGGATTAAGGCTTATCAGCTACTACTTTCACCTCCTGGGATAAAAGCCGTGCTGGGATTAAAGGTGTGAACCACCATACCTGGCACACCCTTGCTGGGATTAAAGGCATGTGCCACCATACCCACCCAGTTTATTCTAGAATTTAGCTTAAGGTTACTCCGTTAGGCTGGGGCCCAACAGGTACATAAGGTGAAGTGCAGTTGAGAAATACATTTAACCTCTGGGCTCTCCATGCACACACACATGGATGAACACACACACAAACACACACACACACACACACACACACACGCCAAAAAAAATGAGCATGTTTTAAGATCAATGGGGTATTGATCTCTGAGGACAAGTCAAATCCCCTGGTGGCAGGATTTTTGGGACCACTAGAAAAACAGCTCCCCGCCTTTGGTCCAGGTGGCTAGGGTAGCCAGCAGCAAAGATTTACCACAGCGTGAGTCAGTAGATAAGTCCTTAGACCTGGCTGGCCCTCTGCCTGCTTCTGTAAATAAAGCTTTATTGGAGCACAATCACATTTTCCACTTTCCATGGCTTCTTTCTCATGATAGTTGCCAAGTTGAGCACTTCCACAGAGAGCATGTCTGTGCCTGCAAAGCAGAAAATACTGCCCGGCCCTCTCTAGAGCATTTTGTTGATCATGCTATTAACCAATAAATAAGTCTTTACAGAGGGCGGCCAATGCCCAGGAGCGGCAGGAGGCCTTCACAGGTTTTTGCTCATTTTTCTAGCAAGCCCTCAGGTGAGCACCACCATTGTCACCTCATAGGGGAAGACACTGGGCTCTGAGCAAAGCCAAGGCTTGCTCAGGTGTCAGTGGTAAGGCGCTAGTAGAGCTGGGGTGGGACCAGATCAAGGCCATTCTAGTCTTATGCAAACTCTTGGTCCAGGTGGACCGTGACTCAAGGCCCATCAGCTCAACCACACCAGTAAGGAGGCAACTCCAAGCTGTCCCCAGCTGACGTCCAACCACCTTCCACAGGTGACATGAGACCTTGCAGCCAGATGGCAAGGGAGACTGGAAGGTTTCCACCAGACAAAGTGAGTGTGATGGCACCACCCAGGATGTCTGGAGCACCTATGGCTGTGGTGGAATGGTGGTGAGTCACTTACCACATCTTGGCTAAGTGCCCTGCTCTAAGGACCTCCTGGCAAGGGAAAGAACACATGAGCAAATCCCCAAGAGAGACAGGAGGGCCCAGAGCTCTGCAGCACAAGACAGGTGGAGGAGGGTCGGGAGTTGCTTCAGAGACCGGCATCTCCAGATGGCTTTGCCAGTCCACTGAGGACCTTGGGGATTCTAAAGTACTTAGAAAAAGAACAATTATGTATTTTGGTGGCATTGGAGGTTGAACCCAGGGCCTCACACATACTAGGCACTAAACTATACTTCCATTTTTAAAATTTTAAGAACAGAGTCTCCCGATGTTGCCCAGGCTGGTCTTGAACTTGTGATCCTCCTACATCAGCCTTCTGAGTCGCTGGGATTACAGATCTGCATGGTCAGGCTCAATTTATAAAGAGGACTTTAATAATGAACTTCCTTCCTTTCTTCTTCCCTCCCTCCTTCCTTCATCCCTTCCTTTTCTCCTTCCTTCCTCTTCTCCCTTCACCTACTGGAAGTTGGCAATCCTTGCACACGAGTGGAGATAGCTGACCCCACGTGATGGTGGTGGTGGAATGATGACAGGGAGTGGACAATGGGCATGGGCACAGCACGCCACGCTTCTGTCAGCACTGACTCCATCATTATGCCAGTTTGGTTGGCTTCTCCAACTAGCGCACCCTTCCTCTCTCTTCTTCTCCCTCTCCCTTTCCAGGTGGTCAACTGAAAGTCAATATCCACAGGGAATCACAGAGAAGATTAACAGTCTTTTCAGTAATAGCCTACCAGTTGACCCATCTCTCCACAGATAACCTTCACATTGACCTTGAGAAGAGACCCACAGTGTGGACACACAGGCCCCAAGAATGACATCCAATTTCAAAATAGACCGAGGCACCAGGCTGTCCCCTCTCAACAAGCTCTGCAAGGACCCTCTGAGGTTATTGACCACTTTCTGTCCCTGAGGGAGGGGGTGGGAAAGAAAGGCTTGGTCTCAGAGAATGTCCTCACGCACCTCTATGGCCTGAGTCATTCTCTGGAGCAGTTGTCTGGATGGAGCACTGAGAGAGGCTTTTTCTGCATTGGGAGGCTTATCGTCAAGTTCTGGAAAAGTCTGTCCCTGTTGCCTGTTCTAAGCCTGTGCTGGTGAAGCCTGGCTGTGATTATTTTCTTCTTTGGAAAGGAAATACATCTGTCTCCTCAGCATGTACTATGGAGTGGGAACCTCGGGCTGATTGCTGTCCCCAAGGACAGGCACAGAGCTAGGTGACAGAGACAGCCTGAGGCTAGGCTAGGCCCCTTGGAATGCAGACCAGAGAGCAGTTTCCCATCTGAGCTGGCCTGCAGGAGCCCTCTGAACTCATCCACTTCCTCACAGAGTAGTACCTTCCAGACTGGATGCCACCCCACAGAGTGCCACCCACACCACCAAATCATCATCACAACTGGCACGATCATCCTTCGACAGAGTCCGACCCAAGGGGCCTCGGGCTGCTCAGACTTGCAAGAGAATCTCAGGCAATCGAACTTCCACAAGAAGCCATCCTCCCATGGTTGCCCTGGAGGGTGTCAGAGTGAGTGGGGACCTCTGGTGTTGGGGGCTGTGCGGCCTGAGGCCTCAGCTATCACCATCGCACCCTGGGGACTCTGGGGGCTCTCGGTACTTGTTAACGCTTCAGATACACCAACCCCACTCTGGCCTGTTATGAAGCGTGCAGGGGTGGGGTGGGGGTCTCAAGTGTTCTCCACTGATGAGACAACATTATTTCCATTACCCTACTGGGCTTGCTTCACGAGAGGAGTTGTGGAGGCGCCTGCCTTGGTTTGAAACTAGCAGACACCAGGAGAATTTGCTGATTGCTAATGAGAAAGCCAAGGTTTTGTTGATGTCATCTGGGACCCTCTTGCTGTGGGCTGAGATTAGGCCGAGGGGCACAACATAACACACCTTATCAAGCGGCCAGTGACTTTGTTATGGGCTCAGTATAACTTTTCATGTCTGCTGTACACCAAGAGCTTAGCCCGAAACACCTTTTTTTCCAGAATATGAAACATAATATCTCCATGTTCTTTGCATTATTTAAAAAGGGGCAATGTGGTTCATAACGTTACGTTTATTGCATACTTTTAAGCCACTTGACCCATATAAATATTGCTATAGAGTTGCCCTCAGTTATTAAATTCTTATTGCTTATAAAAAGGGGCAACAGGAAGTATATAACCTACAGTCCGAGGTGTGGGGAGGGCTGTGGCGGAGCCGGAGCCCAGGCAAGGGTGTGATGGGTGGGAGAGCAAATCAGTTTCAGGGCTGTGCTCTGCTTTCAAGCCTGGGTTTTGTTTCTTTCTTAGTTGTAGGCAGCAGGTTGTTTGACTTTGACTCAAAGAACTACAAGTTGACATGGCAAGCGACATTATGCCTTTCTACTAATTAAAATGGAACCCCACTCTTAAAAGAAATTGGTTGAAAGATTTTTTTTTTATTCAGTTGCACAGCTGAGACCAGATAAAAACAGGGTATCAACTTATCAGGGTTCAAAGTCGAGCTTCCTCACTGAGAAAGGGAAGCAAACTGTGCCTTCATTGTAGGGCTTGTAATCTTATCAGGGTTGTTTCCCCTCCTCCTCCTCCTTCTCCTGGGATGTGACCTGGATGATACCACGCACACCTGCTTGGGCCAATAGCATCTAAGGCTCACATGTGCCCGCAGAGGTGCCCACCTTGTGCGCACAGTCCACAGATGACTGTGTAACCATCACCTCAAGGTGCTTCTACAGAGCACCAACAAAGCCAGTTCCCTCACACCTCAGTGTGTGGCCCTCTGTGACTCGCACCCCCTTCTGTGGAGAAAGAACATTTGAACACCCTAGAATGGAGTGGGGGGATGCATAGAGTCCCAGGCAGTTACAGAAACAATAATGATTTTCCTTTCTTTTTCTTTTTCCTGGTGTGTTCTGCAAACGTGCATTCTGCTCTGTGTGTGTGTGTGCGTGTGTGTGCGTGCGCGCGCGCTCATCCATGCACATGCACATGCACATGCACATGTGGTGTGTATATGTATGCAGGTGTGCAGATTGGAAGCCAGAGGAGAACACGGCTATCCTCTGTCAATTACTTCTCCAAGACGGTCTCCCAGGAAATTCAGAGCCTTGCATTGTTCAGTTGCACTGGCTATCCAGGGATTCCGGGCAATTCTCCTGTCTCCACTCCCTCCAGGGATGCACAGCCACACCCAGCTTTGTCTAGGGGTACTGGCCCTTGAACTCAGGTGCTCCTGTCTGCACAGCGCTGTCACCTGATGAGCCATCTCTCCAGCAGCAGTGAGATTCCCTACTGCATTGGTCCAGAGCTGGGGTGGGGTGGGGTGGGTGTGCTTGCATTTCCCCAGCACCTTTGGGAAAGTCAGTGGCAACATATTAACATGGGCGATTCATGTTGCTTAGGGCTGAGCCTTTAAACCTAGAGGTTACTGCTGTCAGCATAGGACCTTTTCCCTCCTGTCACTTTCTTCAGAGATGAAGGGAAAGATTTCCCTTAGCCTACAGCATTTCTGTGCAAACCTTCCACCGCCACACCAAGAAGCCACAGAAAGCATGATGCCAGACTGTGACCTTCCTGTCCAGTGACAGGGCAGGAATCCCATGAGTAGTGGTTGCCTCCTCTGATATTTGGAAAAGTGTCATGTTTTCTTTACAGAAAAAAAAACTGTCAAGTTGTTGTGGGCATAAAATACAACACTTCCTGAGTTGTGCTTTCCTTGTTTGCTAAAAAATGTCACCTGGGCACATGACATGTTTTTATTTTGCTCACAGCCACAGGACTCAAGATATTCAAATGTTGTCTGGAAGAAAGTCTGGCTGCTTCCAAGCTCTGGTCATTTCCCTTCACAGTTACAGACCTTTGATGTCCTGGACAAGGGGCAGGCTTTTGACACAAGGACGCAGGGTCTGACAGTGTGAGCGCCTCCTTTAGGCTG
This sequence comes from Zapus hudsonius, assembly GCA_004024765.1. Classification (NCBI taxonomy): domain Eukaryota; kingdom Metazoa; phylum Chordata; class Mammalia; order Rodentia; family Dipodidae; genus Zapus; species Zapus hudsonius. The sequence goes on along the minus strand of PVHP010008295.1, from coordinate 34,632 downwards.
GAGGAGAGACACTCCACAAACCAGTGTTTACTCTGCTGATGACTCTGCAACAAACCTTTGCAACACACACACCACAGCTGGCCAAGCTGTCTTCAAAGAAATGGAGGGGCTGGCAAGATGGCTCAGTGGGTATTGCAAAGCCTGAAGCCTTGGTTCCATTCCCAAGCCACGCCCCATCCACCCCATAAGCCAGACACAGAGGACCACAGCATCCGGTGTTCGGTTTGCAGTGGCAAAAAAAACAAAACAAAAACAAACAAAAAAAAAAACCCTGGTACACACACACACACACACACACAAATAAATGAATATAAAAAGATTTTAAAAAAAGAAATAAAGCCGGCATGGTGGCGCATGCCTTTAATCCCAGCACTCGGGAGGCAGAGGTAGGAGGATCACCATGAGTTTGAGGCCACCCTGAGACTCCATAGTGAATTCCAGGTCAGCCTAGAGTGAGACCCTACCTTGAAAAACCAAAAAAAAAAAAAAAAAAAAAAACCTAAAAAGTAGAGATAGAGGGCCTTCTAGAATAACCTTGAAAAGGCCCCTAGCAGCCACGCAGAGCATAGGCAGGACAGGCTGAGGCACCCTGACAGGAACAGATCGGTCAAGTTCACTGGTGACCTGTGTATGTCACCGAAACATGGCAGAGTAATCCCACCTCTGTGCTGCGGTCAGCCTTAATCTCCCATCCGGGATAAAGCTTATTTGTACCCCCTTCTTGTTTCTGGGTACTGGTCTTAGGAGCAGGCTGCAGGGTTTATACGTAATAAATAGTGACTGATTTAGGTGACGTGAAAGACAGCTTGAGGAAGTATAGGATCCACGTTCTTTCTCCTCCCTCTTGTTTCTCTGAAAACCTAAAATAGAAAAAGATGCCCCTTTCAAGCCTTCTGTCTTGGCAAACAGAAGTGCAGACATTTAAATAATGTCTCTTTACTTGTGTTGTGGATTTAGAGCATAAAATCCAGCAAGTTATCAACAGCCTGCAAGAGGGAGTCTTCACCTCATCCCACATCTCCAGCTTGCTGCAGCCCTGAGAGGAGTCCCAAGCTTGGGCAAAAATCAAGCCTGGAGATGTTGGGGATACTCTGGGTAGGACTTGTGTACAAGGGGGCAGCGTCACCTGGAAATTGGAAATAAGACCCCCTCACCAAGGTCATCGGGGAGTGGTTTCAGGTCCCAGGGAAAGCTGGATGCAGGTGTGGGGGGAGAGGAGGAACCCTCCCAAGTAGCCTTGCTGTGCAAAGGTGTTTGGCTTCTTCTTTAGCAGTGTGTCTGGTTTCAAAAATATGTCAGGCACACCTAAGAGCAGGTTCCTTAATTGCCGCTGAGTACAGCGGGTCTGCTGGGGATGCAGCTGGAAGGCTCTGTGGCTCCGTGGTTAGGGAAGAAATGGAGAATTTTCTCTCGTTTTCATCAATGCTTCTTCCTGATCAGAGAGTGAAAAACACACAGGACATGCCATCCCTTCCCCAGGAATAGGAAAGTAATTATTTCTTGCGGTTATATCCATACATACTGGGGTTGCAGACACTTGCCTTTCAAGACCCTGTCTCTGGATTTTGATAACCAGCCACTTCTGCCAGACTTCCATTGATTTCAAATTCTGGACCTCAAGAAAACACAGCCTTCAATTCCAGAGAAACTCTGCCTTCACGTCAAGGGGCTCGCCTGGCCTTTCCGTGATGACCTTTTGTTTAGGTCTCTTCAGTTTTTTTTGTTACAGCAGAGTCCTAAGAAAATGGCTCTATCTTGAGATCATGCGGCTCATTGGGCTATAAAATCTCTGAAAGACGAAAACACCTGAAATGTTACACAGTACCTCTGACCTTCTGGGTGACAATGGCAACATGCTTCTGCATTTGTGACAGGGTAAGACAGTAGAGACCCGCTCAACACAAGCCCAGTCCAAGCTAATTCAGCATTTGCAGAGAGTCTGTGTCAGCTCCCAGAAGGTCCAGAGACTTCCAAACCCCATTGCAGACCCCTGACAGCGCAAGGCTCTTGCTGCTGGGCCCTGACAGGGCGTCCAGGATGGATTCCATAGTCATCTCTTTTCTAAGTCAAGAGGGTGGTTGAATTGGAAAACTTAAAACGGAAGGAGGGATTTTTAAAATTTTTTCCCATCCGGCCCCCTCCCAGTGGGCAGGGGGAACCCATCTTAGCTTGGGAGCTTTTCTTATCTCTTATTTCTACTGTCACTTAAATAAATCTTTCATCATTAAAAAGAGACCGGATGCTCAGATTCCTCTCAGGATGGAAGAAATTTACTGGAAAAAAATGAACTCCATGGCACTTCGTTTGAAATTGAACTTTGACCAACCAGCCCTTGACAGCCCTGCATACAATTCAAGTCCATTCCTAGTGGACAGTACGAATGATTAGTACTCTGCTCTCAAATACAGCCAGCCCCGAATCCCACAAAACAGTCTTCAGAAGGAAGGAGCCGCAGATTCACCAAAATAGGTGTTTTCGCCTAATTTAAAATATGATCAATGTCTTCCCATGTCCTTGTCACACTGTAGCAATTTTAAATCTTCTGGCACTGAACAAAGATGAGTCCCCACAATTGTGTTACACTGTGCTTGGTGGGTGGTGGGTTACCAGGATCACTCTGCGCCAGTAACTCCATACTTTAAAAAAAAAAATTCCAAGAAAAAAAAACTTTTTTTTCTACCTGAAAATGTTAAGGCAAGCTTTCTGATGGTAGAATTTTATTTTCTTCCTCATGGTAATATATAGGGCTGAAATTCCAAAGGTTTCTGGTGACTTTCAGCTGTCACCTCAAGTCAAAACTATGAAGTTCAGCTATAAAGGAATATAATAAATTTAACCTGACCTAACTGGGGATTTTGGGGCAGTCATTTGAAAAAAAAAAAATGTCTATCTATGGGCTAAACTCCCTATTCCCACATATGAATAGGTGTTTTTCTTTTTCTTTTTTTTTTTTCTCTCCTCTTTCCTTTGCCAGGCTCTTTGAGTTTAAGCTTGTGTGTATTGGTGAAATTATCCATGGTTAAGTGAGCGCACACCAAAGACTTTCAAGTGGGACCCTGAAAGAAAATGCCATGCTAAGGAAAACTTTAAATAGCGCCTTGAAACCTCGCTTTGCAAAGCCTGAATTTTCCTCCTTGCAGTGGGCGCCTACCTCAGGGGCTGGCCAAGGGGGGACTCTGATCCCCCCCCCCCAGGCCCACAGAGGTCCGGCCCCCAGCCGCAGGTAATTTAGCATTGAACGCTGAAGTGTGTTTTGTACACCCAAGAAGCAAACTTGCGCACGGGTTCAGATGTAATCAAGGTTTTTGTTCTGCAAGGCCTTTGTAGACTGAGTCTTTGTTAGGCGAACACGTCCTGTTTCCCCAACACCCAAAGAGATCCCCGGCATCAGAGTGCCCCCAAAAGGCAGTCCGGGAAATGAACAGGGGCGCTCTGACCTTTAGCGAGACAGCTAAGGTTATACACATAACATTTGCTTGTTTACTTTGCAAAATAAGCAACGAGTTGGAAACTCGGAGCTTTCTCCGCGCCGCGCGCAAAGGAACGACAGGAACCCGAGGCTGCCGGCCCGACTTGCAGGCTCGCCTGCGCCCTGGCTCTTATCTGCTTTGCTGGCCTTCTATCCTGATGCAACTTTAATAACGTTGGCCAAGACTGCTCAGAAAAATCACAGCTGTAGCTGGAGGCCAAAAGAAGGAAAAAACCCACGAAAAGGAGGTACCCCCCACCCCCAGTCTCACCTAGGAGCGCGCGCGCCAGCCTGCGCGGGGGCAGGGGCCATCGATCCATGGCCATGGCGGGCTGATGGCTACTGGTCGTTTTGATGGATATGACTGTTAGGAGAAAAAAAAAGTCCAGATCGGTTCACAGTGGACCTCAAACCATGTCAGCTAAAACCAAAGAGACCCAAAAGTGACAGCTGCGGAGAGCGCGCGGCAGGCAGTCAATGGCGCCCGTGATTTATAGTTCCATCTGCCTCGCCGCCGCGCCGCAGCGAGGACAAGTTCCCCCTGATTTGGTTAAAATGAAAAGGACCTCAGAGAGCTCAACGTGGGTTTTGAAAATGTGCAGAAACTATTTTTTTTTAATTTCCTGATTTATGTCCCTTTTCCCTTTCAGAAAGTCTGCCCGCTGGGGAGCTGGGTAAGGGAGATGGTCTTGCATCCCTCCTAGACCCCCTGGTCCCCAGGTCCACGGCGGGCGGGGTCTGGGAAACAGCGCCCAGTCTCAGCCTGGCACAAGGTTTGGGCACTTAGACGTGCACCCTGCGGTGCCTGGAGCCTGGGGGAGCCCCGGGGACGCAGCTGGGCACCGGGTGGGCACCCTGATCCTGGGCAGCCGCGGGCTTCCCAGCTTGTCCAGACCAGACCGCGGGTCCCTGGAAGTTGCGCCTCCTCCTGCTCCAGGATTCTAATAAAAGTTTTATGCCAGTCAGCACATTTTCAGTTATTTCCCATGAAGAGGCCCGTAGGTTTCAGTGGTGCATGGGAACCTGCGCGCTCGGGAGCCCTGACCCAGGACAGGCACTTCCTGAAGGGAGGTTTGGGGCCCCAAGGGTCCAACCTGGTGTCAAAAGCTGGCCTGTCTTCTGTCTCGGGATGTTGGTTTTTACCTCTCAAGTGTTTCCTGAATTTGTGAAAATTCTTTTTCTAGTCACTTGTCCATAGTGGTTTAATGCTCAGAAAAATATTTACTTTTTTTCCCTTTTCCATTTTTTTTTTGAGACAAAGAAGGGGGGCATGTAGTTAGCGGGTACTGAGAAAGAGGGAGAGGGAGAGAGAGAGAGAGAGAGAGAGAGAGAGAGAGAGAGAGAGAGAGAGAGCAAGCCTTGGCAGCTACCGGAAAGCCAGGCGGGCCTGCCCCCAGGGGCCATTTCTACTTTTTGGAACACGTTCCTGTCAGGCAAGGGTCAACATCTTTTACCTCTTTTTTCCATTATTCAAAATAAGTATTGATGTTATGTTTTAGCTATTTAAAAGCCAGCTGCCTCGCTCATTTCAGATACCTTTCCTGGGATGACTGTATGTGGTAATAGCTGGTCTGTGTATCGTCTTTCACAAACTTGCCTTTCAGAGCCTCAGTCTTCAAATGATATCAATCAAAATTTATGCAATTCAAAATCCATATGTATGGAGTCCCAGTTCACCTCATTTAATGATAACAGTAAACCACATGTTGTGTACATGTCTAGAACACTTCTCTCCTTCTTGGCTGCTGTAACCCTAGGGGCACACGGCTGCATACAGTTCGCCCAACTGCACAGCGTAATACATTGATTAATCGTCGGCAGCCACGGAAATCTTGAATAATAAAATGGTGAATGAGGTAAATGCAGAATGATAAAACAAGGAGTGTCAATAATATCTGCAGATGTTAATATAAACAACCTAGCAAGACCTGAGAGGCTGGAAAAGCCAGTTAATCCCCGTGCTTGGGATTGTCTCTTATTAACCGTCTTAAAGTTGATCTTCACTCAAAAGAGGTGTAGTGACGTGTGGAAAATGAGCAATTTGGTCTGGCTGGGTCCTGGCAGCAGTTAAAAGTGGGGGGGGGAGCCCCCCATCTCAACCAGGCCAGTTTCTGAGGAGACCCTGTTGCTTCTGCTCTGCCCGAGGGTGGGGAGGGAAAGAGCAGCATTTGTGAAATGAATCCATCGTGATAATACACACCTAGGTGGGAAAAATGAAAGCGGGATTTTAGAAAGTTCATTTGCATTAGCTTTGAGATCTGGACATAGAGTGCCAAGAAAGCTTCCCGTTTTCTTGCTTATTATTCTTTTTTTTTTCCTTAGAAACATTTAAGTCAGTGGGTTCAGTCAGGTGTCTGGGTTAAGCACAGCCAGTTCTAAGCGCAGGGAGCTCTGAGCTCCTTAAATGAAGAAATCCTTTATCTGATCTATCTTTATCAAAAGCAGAATCAGTAACCGCTGGTCGGGGCACAATGGCGTTTCCCTCTGACAGGACACATTATTTACTTCAGGTTTAATATACATTACAAATAAGATTTGCTTCCATGGAAAGGCATTAAGCATTTGGCAAGGGGAGAGCCGGAACATTTTCCTTAATTTGTTTTGGCAAATCTGAAAAATTGAGGTCGTTACACACACTTCTGCATTCCAGAAACCTAACAAGGAAGAAATATTTTAAGAAAATTGCGGTTATAATTAAAAATACCACAATGTGTTGGGGACCAAGAAGGCTTGAGACTGTGTGGGTGACACACAGGGAGAGAGGGACACAGAATCCCAAAGCCGAGAAACACTAGGTGACAGATATCGTATTCAGTGGGCACCAGGCTCACTGGGTTCCTTTTTCCCCCTGAAAACAAGCATTTGGGAAGCACTTACGTGCATACGTACATTGTATATTTCTGCCTCGTGATAAGAAAGGTTGAGATGAACATCCACACCGAACAATCAAGCTCACTTTTCTTTTGATGAACTGCAATGGATTCCTGAAACTCCAAGGTGAGAACGCTGCGTGCCAGCCACATCTGTGGCTTCCTCCCTCCTGCCCACGCTCAGGCAGGAAAGCCGTCGACAAATTCATACTTTAAGAAAATAAACTACAGCCATGTTCGACAGAGAGCAACTTCACCCTGATTAATTTGTGTTGGAGACCCTCCAGCCTCCACGTACAAAGTCCTGCAGTTTGGACAATGTAATTCCCTGATATTTACACGAGAAAAGCTGCAGAGGTTCAGCTCTGCCTCCAGTGTAAGTTTTGGGGTTGGTGAAAAGACAATGAAAATACAGAGAGGTAATTGTAAGCACATTTAAAAAGAAAGGATTTCCCCCTTCTCCTCACATAGCTCTATAAAAACACACTGCAGGCTGAGTGCAGCCAGCGAACTTTTAAGTAACGTAACACCTAATGCCTCGAAAGGCACCCTTTCGAGCCCACAGAAGACGCTGGCTGTTCTTCGCAGGAACCTTCTCTACTCTGACATCATTCGTCTTTGTCCATCTACGTGCTCCTAAGGTTTATGCCTTCATAGCGATCGGATGGAAGGCACTTGTGTGGCTGTCTGATTTAATAAACACGGCCAAAAGAAAAATGCTGTTGTAATGTGTTGCTTTGTTCGGAGAATATTAAAAAAATAACCTTTAGTTTTAATGAGATTTCTCTCCCATCCGTTTACACGATTTTCCAGATGCAAAATGAGCTTTTGGCTGTAAAATATTTTCCCACAATGTCTTGCACAATAAAGATGTTTCCTTTCTCTCTCAACTGCGCTGCAATTATTTTTTTAGTGTTTGCAAATCATAATATCATTTAAAAACCATATTTTATACCTCATCTAAAATACTTTTATAGCTATATGATGAAAAAAATAACATCTATTTAACTATTCTTTTTAAGTGGCTGTTATGTGCTTTAGTATAATATCCTAGGAAAAGCCATCGTTAAAACAAAATTTAAAAAAAAAAAACAAAACTTAGCTTTCCTTGAAAACAAACCTCTCAAGCTACATGATTGCAAAGAGAAAAAAAAAAAAAACAAAAAAAAAAACAGAATTTAATTCCCCAGACTGGAAAGCCCAGAGTGCCAGGATGTAAAAATAGTAGCCTGTCATTTCACATTCATTAAGTGTGAAACTCAGAAATTAATAATGTAAAAATATGCTTTTTAATTAGTCTTCCATTCTGCCCAATGTACTTAAATGGGATCAGCGGCTCCCTGATGGTTTTTTTCTTAATAAAGTATTAGCCTGCGATGCACTGGGGTTGACAGGTATGATAAACTGGAAAGTCCTTTTGGAGGCGTATGAATGATACCAAAATAGTACTCACCCATTTAAATGTAATTAACATCAGGGAGCGATATTACAAGGGAAGCCTGCAAGATTTTTATTTCAGGGTTTTTTTTTTCATTTCTTATTTTATGAGGAGTTTGATGATTGCAATAGTGACTTTATAATTTAATTACCTTTGCTGAAAGCTAGGCTTCCACTAATAGCAGGTCAACAGGATCATAAACCAACCTTCAAAAATATTTAAAAGAAAGTAAATTCTATTAGACGGGCTCTCTGAACACACTGTGTTTGTGTGTGGTGGGTGAGCACATCTGTAGAGCTCTGTCTATAAATAGGGGAAGTGTACATCTAGGTTGGTAAGGGCATAGATTTGTAGGTGGACAATTGAGCTCGGGAAGTCCTCTCTCTCTCATGATAAAGACCACTGGAAGGGGTTCTCGTCACTTCTGCTAAATAGCGTGTTGGTGTTGAAAATCCTTAACTATTCCAATTTGAGAAAACACAAAAGATGGCCTGACAAGCATATTTGATCAGCCAACAAAATCAAGTCAACACTGAATAAGAGACTCCAAGCAACTGTCACCTAATTTTCCTCCAACGAATGTGCAATCCCCAGGCCCCAGGCTCCAGAAGAGAGTGGTCATGATGGCTGGTCCCCTGTTTCAAATCACAGTAACAAGTGGGAAATAGATTTCCTACCACATGAGCCTGCTGATGATCCGTGGTGTTTACTCAAGGACGTCCCCTCGGATCTCGGAGAAGCCGAGTCCCACATGGGGTCTCTTTCAACTCAGTAGACCTAGAACGAGTGACAAGATGTTTATACATGACAGCACCCCAGGAAGTCTTGAGGGTCCCTTTCAAAGAAACTGGGAGGCAGAGGAAGGTCCTAACCATATCAGGAAGAACCAAACCCTTGAAGTCTAAAGAGGCTGGGAACACTGTGGCATGTGTCTGGTAGATAGCCCTGGTGGCCCTGGTCCAGACATAGCCATTGAGGGATCCTGTAGAGATTACAAGGGAAACAACAGGGTGGTCTGTTGAGACCTTGGGAGTCTCCTTTTAAAATTTGCTCAAGAAGAAAGAAAGCAACATAACCACGACCTCTTACTTTCAGGCAGAATGGTTAATGCTGATTGTACCTATGTCATCCTCTAGTCAAGAACCATTAGAGTCCATGGCTGTGGGGGTCAGCTCACTCACTCATTGTAAGGATTGTTTCCACTGGCTAACAGGTAGCCTGACTTCATCCATATTTGCAGGAGGCCCTCTTCATGTATCTCCCCTTCCACTGTGCTGGCAGGTACACCATTTCCCAGTACAAGCAGAAACCCCTTAAAAAAGTGGTGATGGGGAAATGATTGGATTGCTTGGAGATGGGACATCCTTCTGTACTTTACGTAGCTTTAACTGGGCTCCATCGTTTTAATTACTACTGATATTTTCTCTATCAGAAGAAAAGGATATTTCTTTCTTTCTTAAAATCCAGATAAACAAAATCCCCAAGTAGAGGTTCTGTGAGAGCAGAGCAATGGCTTCTCATGTCAAGGGAAGGTAGGTAGTGTGATGTTTGAGCTCCTTGTGGGATTCTCCCTTCAGAGGATGCTGTCCCGGATGGACACAGGCCCAGAGGGAGTGACAGAGGGACACAGGACAGAAAGAATGCTGGACATCTCCTTCTCCATGTGTTGGAAAGGCCGCGGCATCCCTCCGATCCAGTCTAAATCCTGTACCTTGCTTGCTTTCTGACACACTGTTCAGCTTTTCGTCCTGTCTCACAAAGTCCCCAGAGGGTCATAGTCAAATAAGGATGCCCAAACACCAGGCAGTGTGGAGTGGAGGCCTTCCCCATGTAGACACGTGTGTTCCTAAGCCCCTGGTGGGCCCTGGCCCTTCACTTCTGGGGTTTCACTACCTCCTGGGGTTTCACTACAGGATGTCTCTGTGATTGGCAGTTAGTTTACCTAATAGCAGGCACCATGGCCAACACCACAGACTTCCCCAACAACACAACAGGTGAGTTTTTTCTGCTACTATGTGAATCTCTTTTTGTTGAAAAAGTCAACCAACATGTTAGCTCTTTGATGAGTCACTGATTCTCTTAAATGACATTCACAGTATCATGAAGTATTATGCCAAGATGATCAAATAGGAATTTTTAAATTGTGTGTGTATGTCTGTGTGAATGCATATAAATTGTGTGTATGGGCACACCCATGCCATGGTACATAATAAAACGTGAGTAGGGATCCAAAGACAATGTTGGGGGGGGGTTGCTTGAGACAGGGTCTCCCTTGTTGCTTTTTTTTTGCTCTGTGTGCACCAGTCTGGCTGGCCTGTGAGCTTCCGGACTTCTGGCTCAGCCTCCCATTTCGTAGACACCTTGGGATCACAAATGCACGTTTTATTCTGTGTTCAGCTTTACATGAACCATGGGGAAAGCAAGATTGCATGAAAGCACCTTTAAACCCCTGAGAAGCCTCCTCGGCCTCAGGAAGGAATTCTAATAGCCTGGGACTTCTATCAAATCCCATTGAACTTCAACTTTTGTTGTTGTTGTTGTTGTTGTTGTTGTTGTTTTTCAGTATAGCCTCTCGATCTAGCCCAGACTGGAATTGAACTTGAACTTTTAAAGTGATTGTTAGGGAGTACCTCCTTATTAAATAGAGACTGTGTGATTTTACTGCTTACCAAAATAATACCAACTAAAACTCAGTGATTATACCCTTGAATAACTTAGATTAGTATCCAAGCACAGGTTTTCAGGGTGGGATAATTTATGCCAGCCATGAAGACTTCACTTGTGAGCATGTTTGATGAGACTTATTTAGGTAAGGCCATATGTGCAGAGTCTTGGGGACTCACAGGGCTGTGCCTGCCCCATCTAAATGAGGTGCAGAAGAGATAGTTCTTGACACACACTGAGAGGGTTCCAGAGGCCAAGGCTATTGCTGCTCTGTTTCCTCCCTGGGGATGCTGCTGAGGGGTCTCAGTCTGCCAAAGACTGAGAGCAAATAGTTGGCAATGCATTCTCAACACAGAGATGTCTGACCATGTCTCTTTGAGAGCAATTGTAGCCATCCCACCTGTGGACATGGTCACTTATACCATGAGGATCACACGGGTTATCTTTTGGGTTCTGGAACATTGTTCTAATGATTTCAGTAGGGTGAGATTACAAAGCAAGAAATGCTTTTTACGCAGAAAATGAAAAATGCTTCCACACTGAAAAATGCTTCACACAGAAAAGATGAAAAATAAAATTCTTAATTGGGTTCCTGGATTTCTTTCTTCCCTCCTGACCTCTCTTTCTTCTTTCTCATTTTTTCTTTTACTTCTTTCTTCATGCTCTTCTTTCTTTTCCTTCTCATTCTCAAGTCAGGATGTGAAGTTCAGTTATCTTCATTAGCTGAACTTAACCTCATTCTTTTTCTTGGAAACTGTGGCTTTGGTGTGGGCTTTTCAGGGGGGTTTAACTTCTGCTCAGACTGAAGGATTCACAGAGGGTCATCTGTGTAAAGAGAGCCATAATATCTCATTCTGCTTGGACAATCCTGATGGCCAGAAAACTGTTTTCTGGAAACTTCAGTGTCAAGTGGTGGTCACCATTGTCCCCGAAGAGCCTGGACACTCCACATGTCATAAAGGGTTACTAACTTCAGCATTTCCCTAGACAGGTCCTGTGGGCTGGGGGGCTGCTGTTCCCAGACCCACGGAGACTGCAGCTCCAGACAGCCCCATGTGCCCACTGCCAGCCCGACCCAGCCCCCAAGGCTGCTCCAGTGACCAGGCTGTGGCAGCCACAGTGAGCATCTTCTTACATAGGCCTACTGAGGAGTCCAGTTTGCTTAAGTGTGAAGCGAAATCAATGACATTAATGGAGACTTCAAGACAAACCACTGAACACAGATGGCTACAACCCTAATGCACGCAGGGGGAGTCCAAAGACCAGGTTCTTAGGGCCACACAAATCCCAACCCTGGACTCGGGGAGCAGAGGACATCATACTAGGGATGTTCTTCCTCCCCTAACAGGCTCTCTTAATGGCCAAACCATGCACTGGCATTTGTGCGGGAGCCATGGGGACTGCTTGTTTACTGACTGGATGAAAGAAAGAACACACCGCAGGGCTAGGAACACAGAACTGTGTGGCCGCACACAGCACACACGCAAAATACAAACCACCGTAAATGGGCCACAGGCATGAGCGCCAAGATCCAATTACCCTAGACCTTTTCTGCAGCCCTTAGAAAGCCACCAAGGCTGAGATTCAAGATTCTGAGGGCCACAGAGGGTCTCTGTGCAGACAGGGTTAGGGAGACCCCAAATGTGGGAACAGACCTGGATTTCAAATGGATACTTAGTCTTGATATGCGAGGTGATATTGGATTGAGAAAACAAATTGATTGTTAGATTTCCTAACTGTCTGATCAGCATGGGAGTGAGTGGGGGGAAAATTCGGCTGTTTCATGCAGGGCCGATCTAGTGAGGGTTCGTAGGTGTTACCAACTTGATAAAAGTTGTTTTGGGTGTGTGCATGCATGCAGATCACATTTACTCTCCTGTCATAGCAGCCTTGAAGAATTTCTTCCCAGATTTGTGTTTCAATGACAAGCATTCCTAGTACGGATCGCATCTGCCTCATTTATCCAAGGTGTAGAAGTTCCACTCTGGGCATGAACAACGCCCCTTAACCAATCCCCTGTGGGTCCTGGGAGATGCCATGTAAGTATGAGTACCTGAGTTCAGCTGCTCCGGACCCATATAAAGTAGGGTGCTTAGCAAGAGTCTAGAATCCCAGCATGGGATCCATCACAGTGTAGAGTGAAGAACACAGTAAGTACGTGCTAGGGTCTCTTCATTAGGACATGAGATGGGTATGCTTATTGTGTACCTAGCAACTGTCCTCCAAGTCAGGCCTCACTATCATGCTGCTAAGTGGCTTTACAAGCAGAATCCCAGCCCTGCAGAAGACATACAGCAGATCAATGTCCTCACACACAGAGAATGTCAGCTCCTTGGTAGACTGCAGCTCTGTCCTGAGGACCGCTAGGTGCAGGCTTTCCAAGGGACGTCAATCAAAACTCAATTCAAATTGAAATGTGGGCAAAGGAAGCCACACTTGGCAGTGTAGACTGAACAACCCTGGCTGGAACACCAGTGGCACTGGGGTGCCATGTTCTTTGATGTGTCTGGTGATCCCTCATCTTGCTGCTGGAGAACCACCCAGGGGCAACAACAGGTACTGGTGAACCCAGTCAAAGGAGTGAGAAGTCGGGCACCATGGGGCTCACCTTTGGACAGCCCCCACCTGAAGATGGGCTCAAAGCATCAAACTAACGTGACCTCCCAGGAGGGTCTCTGAAGCAGGCTTGCCAAATTTTAATTCTGCCCAGAAGACGTAAACCATGAACATGAAGGTCTTCATGGGCTCAGGATCGTTTAGACCTGTCCCAGCATCTGTAGCTGAGACTGTGGAGGGCTCACGGTCTTACGGAGGGACGTCACTGACTTGGGGGCTCCTGAGCTCTTCCACCACAGCCACTCCCTGTCACATTTGCCTGTGGTTCCATCACCCACATGCTGATCGGCTTCTCTGAGTATGACTCCTGGCAATGAAAGTCCAAAATGCTACTGGGAGTAAAGGAGAAATGCAGACCTGTGGTAATCTTTAACTGTAAACTTCCGCTAACCAACAGCAGATGGGGCTGCCAAAGCCATTAGATTAAAGACATGGGGAAGAAAAGAGCCTGTTAGCCAAAAACCAGTTCGTTCTGATCCATTTCAAAATCGAAGAAGGCCTCTCTTTTTTGTGGTCTAAGACATGAATCTGGTTTTCACTTTTGAAGTATCCTAGATAAGCTCAAAAAACAAACATGGTCAGTGTTTAAATCTGGCCCCATATTCCTCCCGTAAATTTCCTAGAAGACAAAATTAATGATCTATTATTAATATTAACTTAATCACAGCAGATCTACCCACTGGGTACCCCAGAATCTAGGAAAAATGTGCTATTAGTGTTCCAGGACAATCATCACACACACACACACACACACACACACACATTCATGCACGTGAATTATTTGTTGTTGGATTTAATAGGCGGCACCATCATGTGAAGAAATCTCTGCTTCAGACTTAGGGTTACGTCCAGACTTGTGTGAACATGAGGCTCAGTCAACAGTATGGAGTGGACCAGTCCAGGGAGGGGAGGAGGACACACACTGGACCAGGATGTCCTTGCAAGAACCGGAGTGAGCCGGTCCAGAGTGACCACTGCAGCTGGACAGTGGTTTTTGTGACTCACCTGATGGTAAGCTGTTCTCAGCCACCAGTGAAACCCATCTGGAGAGAGAAACCAGCAAAGAACAGATGGACAGATGCCACTTTCCAGTGATTTCTGGGGACAAGTGGGTTGATGGCTCCGAGATGCCTGGTCTGGCTGTGCAGGGGTGTCAGGCAGGGACCCAAACCAGCACGGACACCAAGGCCCCAGCTTCCAGATGAGAGCTGAGAGGTCCTGCTTGGGATATAGATTGGAGCAATTAACAAGTATAAATTGTTTCAAAATAAGCTTAAATCTGCATTTTATGTGTGCAGGTTTCCAGCTGTAATGGGATTATGACGTCAGCAAGGGGAGAGAGGACGGCAGCTGTGGTGGGCCAGGGAGGTAGCGGCAGCTGTTAAAATAGAGAAGGAATGGTGATTAATTCTTATTATGTGTTTGAAGATTTCACAAGGAGTTCAAGACCCAACTCTTCCCTCGGGACATGAAGTGGGGGAGTCAAGTGGCTTAGACTGTCACATCCCCAACTCAGTCATTTTGTCGTTCTGTTTTTAATTCAAGTCAGCATTTTTACTGTCTTGGATACTGGGAAGTCGGTGAGGTTGGATTTAAACAAACTAGGGTAAAATAGAGATTGTTCCCTCTTCATTGAGCCTCTGCATATTTGGGAAACGTGGCTATCCATCCCAAGTAGCAAGCCTGGCTCATGGGCCGTGTGTAAGGAGCCCAGTGCTCCTTGAGCTTCTGTCATTTCTTGGTTGGGGGCCAGAAATACCAAGAGTTCAAAAAAGGCTTAAAGGGCTGGAGGGATGGCTCAGCGGTTAAGGCACTTGCCTCCAGTGCCTAAGGCTCCCCGTTCAATTCCCCAGTACCCACATAAGCCAGACCCACAAGGTGGTGGTCCTGGTGTACTCTCTCTCTCTCTCTCTCTCTCTCTCTCTCTCTCTCTCTCTCTCTCTCTCTCTCTCTCTCTCCTTGAAAAATGAATAAATAAAAAAATTTTTAAAAAGGCTTAAAAACTTCCCCTGAATTTATTTTAACCTGTGTCTCCAACCAGGTCATAGAGTACGTGCTTGGTCAAATCCCTAGAAGACACACTCCTTTGTGAGGCCTTTGTCTGCATAAGAAGGTCTATTTCTCTGCAGCTTTGTGGTCCCATCGGGTGAGCAGTAACCAAGGAAAGGGACCTGAAAGCCCCCTTCTTTATTTGTAAACACTTCTTTATCAACACTGTCACTCAGACTACCTGCAACTTTAAGTGTGATGAAGAGAGAGAGACAGAAAGAGATGGAGACAGTCTGGCAAGGGCTGAAGATCTAGATTTGAAAGTTCCCAGCGGGCATCACACTTCCCAATGGGCTTCTGAGGCTCTGTTTCCTATACTTGGTGGAAGTAAGTATTTCCTTTGTGGATGTGGATGTTGAACTATTAAATCCAATGGAGGCAGTGAGTGACTCGGGTTATGAGAAGCTGAGCAGAGGCGCAGACTTGACTGGAACTGGGATCGGAATCCCCGAGCGGGAAATTCAGGAAACTGGCCGCATCCTAAGTTGTAACGGTTCTCTAATGGGATCTATTATTTCTATTTTCCTGCGTGCCCTTCTTGTCTGTAATGGTGCTTTCCTCTGCACAGGTCAGAAGGCAGACGGACCGAAATGTAAATGAGGCCCAATAATGCCTGCCTCCTTTCCAGCTTGGGCTTCTGGCTCTGGGGCTTCAGGGAAGAAACAAAGAGCCCCTGTGTCCTGGCTTCCTATCTCTGGGAAAATCAAATTGCGCAGACATCACTCCTGCATTTTTTATTTTTTTTTAAAGGAAGAAGAATTATAAAGTTCAGGCCAGAAAAAAAGTTTGAAAGTCCCTAAGAATACTATCGTTCTTGGGGGAGAGGGGTAGGTGGTGCGAGGTAGGAGGATTTAATTTCTTCATAAGCTCCTATTCCCTGAAGGCTTCAGGGATCTCACAGGATTCTGTGACCTTGGGACCCTTTCTGTCCAGTGTCACTGTACTGAGACTTCAGAGCCAGCCTGATTTTCCATCCTGCGTTGCCCAGATAACTTGGTGATTGCGTCAGCAGACAGTTGTTTCCTTTGCTTCTTTAATGTAAAACAAAGCACGAAGAGAGTCATGTTCATTTTCCCCTCTCCTTGTACCCCTGTTTCTCACACAGCCCCTCCTCCGAGTGGCTTGTCTGCTGCACCCCTTTACGTGAACGGTACAACTCAGCTAAAGTCATTCGAAGGAAAAATAACTCAAGAAACACTTGACCTTCAGCTTAATTTGTGAAGGACCTTGATCTCTGGAGCAGATTGGGCCTGAAGGAGTGGCATTGGACAACCCTTCGGATCATTCAATCTCTGGGCTGCCCACGGGCCCTGGAGCCCTGGGCTGGCTTGGAGGCTCCCAACATCTGCACACAGGGCTTCCCCCGTGCATTGCAAGCAGGAACATATGAGGTTTCCACACAGCCCAGTGTCAGGGCCCAGCTGAGAAGCGGTCACAGCTGCTGAGCACCGAAACTCTAACAGCCAAAGGTAGGGGGTCTTGGAGGGGCGCCAGGAACTGCCTGAGAGGTCAGAGGAAGGGGGGCTGTGGAGCTGGAGGGGGAGAGAGCGGAAGGAGGCAGGCTGTAATGGGATGGCAGGATGCCCAGGATTCATGGGGCATAAAGATGAGGAGGCGGGCGGGGTGGGGTGGGGGCAGTGAAGGATTGTGGGGAGCAGAGACACAGACAGGGAAGACTGGGAATTGTTGCAGAGTGGCCTAGAAAAGCAGGTCACATGGAATGGATTCTGCATCGAAATCTACTTTTCGATCTGGTTGTAGAGTGTCAACAGAAATCCAGGAGCACGTCTCAAATAACTACAGAGTGTTGCCTGGGTCTCAGGCATCCCATAATCTCACCGTTGCTCTGTGAAAACATACAAATTGAGGCCTCATGATATTAACCAACGTGAAAATCCCAAACAAAATCATGGGTGATGAGTCTTAACAGAAACTACTCAGATTTCTGACCTGCATAACTGTTTCTAGAACTGGCTACATCTGACTTTTCTCAAAAGTGCTTTTAAAAAAATATATTATTTATTTATTTATTTATTTATTTATTTATTTATTTATTTGCAAGCAAGGACTGATAGACAGAGAGCATGGATGTGCCAGGGCCTCCAGCCACTGCAAAGGAATTTCAGATGCATGTGCCATTTTGTGCATCGGGCTTTATGTGGGTACTGGGGAATCGAACCCAGGTTGCTAGGCTTTGCAGACAAGCACCTTAACCACTGAGCCATCTCTCCAATCTTCCTAAAAGTTTTTTATTATTATTATTTTGATGTACACTCCTCAACTTCCATGAGAATAAACTTTTCTCGGTGTAAAGCAGGACAGTGCTTCCGGGAAGGTTCAGATGTTTGAAATACATTTTGCTTGTTGCACAAAAGAGACTAAAATCCAACAGCTATTGGAGTAAATAAAGGACAGTGATAGAGGCGACCTCAGTGTGTAGCCAGAGAGCAGGGAACGAGAGAAGAGAAGCAGTGAGGGCCCCAAGGGAGGGCTCAGAGGAAGAGTAACTCGAGAAAGATTGTCCAGATGAAGAGAAGCTGGGAATGAACAGCCCAGGATGCGATGGGAAGAACGGTCCCCAGGTGTGAATGCTCTTTGCTGATGTTAAGTGACCACTTCCTGTCCAATCTCAGCTCAGGTAAGATGTCCCTCTAAGAGCCACCACCTGTCTCTTCATCCCAGCCTTCACTTACCCTACCATCTAAGCCCTGGATTTCAGGGCCCATCACATAAGCACCTTGCAGGCTGTGCGTGTCATCTGGCCTAGTCGCTGATAGACAGAGCCCATTGCATAGAACAGTCTGATAAATTATAAGTTTTCTGTAAATACGAACAGTTAGAAGAACAGGTCATAAATTACAGAAAAAGACTACATGGTCCTCTGGAGATTCTGAAAAAGACTGTACTGTTGTTTGATTCATTCACACCCCTAATGAGAGAACCCACAAACTTGAGCGTTCAAAAACCGGTTCTCTCCATCCAGAAATGTGAGCCGACCGACAATCAAGGTAACTTGGGAGACTTGAGATGGTCAAGTTTATCTCACGTCACCAGCAAGTACCTTTTGAGACTGAGGGAATTAGCAAACAAATTCCACAAACGGATGGCAGTTATTTTTAGCAACAGAGTGGGAAACGAGAGCCTACAGGAAACATGCTAAGAATGGATGTGAAAGTGATTTTAAAAAAAAAAAAAAACTCTCAAAGAAGATTGATCCTGATTTTTACCATCTGGGAGCTAACCTAAATCCCTAGGAAAATAAGGCTCCCTCAAGCCAAGGGGATATTAAAGAGACATAGCAATCCATATTCATTAATAGTCCCATAAAGCATGAAGAAGGGCTCACTGGTACCCGGCTTTCTGAGCCAGCTGCGGGCACTCCTCTTGTAAAAGGATGCAGAAAATATATTTACATAGTTTATGAACATTGTCTTGATTGCAGCTAAACAATTGATGGAAGTTAATCCCATTTGGTTTATATATTTAAAAACAGTGGTTCTGAACCTGAAAGCATATCTGAGTGATAAATTGGATTTAGTGATTTGGGAGAGATCGCCTATAGGGATGGGGGTGGCTGAAAACTACATGGGCGGCTGGAATGGTGAAGCAGGTGGAGTGATTTAAAGCAGCCTTGAAGGTGGTTTGTTGAGAGAGTGTTGTGCTGGGAGTTCCCCACCCCGGGGATCAGAAGCATGTCCTCCCTGGGGTCGGAAGTCAGCTGGATTAGAGTAGTTATGTTCCCTCCCTCTTCCTGTTATACATCTTCCCCCATCTCTGCCTGCCTCAAACAGTCATTGCTGGCCCTGGTCCTTAAAGTTGTGTGTTTCTTTGTTTTTAATAAGGTCTTTACCTTGGCCACCAGGTGCCCGAGGCTCTCTCAGTGGCCAGGTACAAGGGACAACAGCTCTCTCACAAATGACCGTGAAGAATGGCTCTTCATGGAGAGGAAGGAAGTCTACAATAGTTAATCTTCATTGTCAACTTGACTAGAGATTCCCTAAGAAGCACACTTTGTAGGGGAGGGCATTTCCAGGGAGGAGCAACCGAGAAGGAAAGACCCACATTGAGCAGGGGTGGTACCTTCCCAAAGCAAAGGAGAGAGCCAACATCCCCCCACACTTTGCTTCCTGGTTTGCAAAGATGTGAGCAAGCAGCCTCGTGTGCCCACCGTCACATGCCTGTCATCATGGAGCCAAAATAACCCCTTCCCCTCCTAACTGCTTCCTATCAGGTCATCTCAATGAGAAAAGTAACACGGGGTCCCTCAGCATTCTACGGTGGCTCTTCCTCGGACTGGGTGGGAAGAGAGTCCTAGAAAGGGCTCACACTGCCACTGACACCGGGCCTGACTCTGGACTGAGAACGAAAAGTGAACTGTGTTCCCACCCCACAGCCTCCACCCACCCCACCTAGCTCGTAGAGGTTGATCCAACCCTGCTCTCCCATGTGTATCAGAACAACTCACATCTCTCATTACTTTTAGCCCTTCTTGGCTCGTTTCCAGCTACCAAAGGCAGACAGGTGAGCTACTCTTTGTTTCTGCTCCTATAGACCATTCTGAGAAAGAGGAGAGGAGTGTGTTCTGCATACCCGAAGGTGGGCTCTAAAACACCAGACACCTTTTCGCCCACCTCAGTTTTTAACATTTCTACTTCATCTCATGACAGGATGTGTGAAGGCGAGATGGTCAGGCCACAGGGCCGGTTGACCAGTGGGACCAGGAGCTCACAGTGCTGGACAACACGATGAGTGTGAAGTCTGGCCCTGAGATGGCCTGAGCAAGACCTCAAATTCGTGAGCATCTTCTCCTTCCTATAAACCAAGGTGTGCGCTACATTTCCTGAGGTTGAAGAGAGGAGATGATACAGATAATAAGACCGCAGCATCGTGATGTCAAGCGAGTAAAAGCCCACTTTAACCATGCCTTGCCTCCTCACAGTGCTCTCCAGAGCTGTCCAATGACTCCTTGCTGGAGGCCATCTCTCCTTCCACTCTGGGGGCTGGAGAGATGGCTCAGTGGTTAAGGTGCTTACCTGCAAAGCCTAACAACCCTGGCTCCATTCCCCAGCACCCATCCATATAAATCCAGATGCACAAAGTGGTACATGCATATGGAGTTCATTTGCAGTGGCTGAAGGCTCTGGTACACCCATGTTCTTTCTCTCTCTCTTCCTATCATTTATCTGTCTATATCTAGCTCTCTGCTTGCAAATATACATATATCGATCCACTCTGGCCACAGGCCTGCTCTGTGGTCAAAAGAGGGGAACTTGGAGGGTGGGGTCCTCAGAGGCCTGTGAATTACTGTGTGTCTTTAGGTAACTGAGTTTCCTAAGATTGGAGGACCCCCAAGAGCCCGTGCAGCCCCTTCTCTGCTCCCACATCTGCTTGGTCTTTGAAGTCAAGCCTTCTCTAAGAAGTCCCTCTTGCTTCTGAGTGGCGTTCCTTGTGCTCCAGGGCCATGGGCACCCTCCAGTCACTCGCCTGTGCACCAGTACTTTGACCTTGTCTTTGAGATTCAGGACTCAGCTGTGCCTAGAGTCGCTGTGGAGGGAGTGGAGATGCCCAATCAGCCTTTGTTAAATGGTTGAAAGATACAACTTGGATTCAAACCCAGAGCCCACAGTTATGGCTCACACAGGGACATGAGTGAGGGAGATGGAAAAACACTCAGCAGAGTGAACAGCAGGACTGGGGACAGTAATATTGCCTGTGTCCTTGTGCCTGGGAGGGCAGGAGGAGGGACACATCACAAGGCTCCAGGCTGTGTAAAGGTCATGGTCATTACATGGTCACTACAAGGCTGGGGTACAGAGTGGTTTCTCAGTGCCTGTAGTTTCCCCAGGGGGTTAAGACACTGCAAGTTTCCTGGTCTTTATCCTGGCTTCACTCCAGTCCCAAGTGCCTTGGCTTTGTCTCAAAACTAGCTGCTTTCTTGACTGTGACCACTCTCGGTGACTTCCCCTCCCCCACAACACTTGAGAAAGCTCTAGAACCCTAAGCCTGACATCTGGGCACATGTTGTGGGCTCTGGGAACTCCCACTTCCCAGGCATGTCCTCTCCGGCTTCTTCAAGCACCGAGGATCCATGTTCACTCAGCTCAGTGGGCCACAGTGTGCAGCTAAGAGGAAGAGCTTCTGACTAATAGCCAAGCACAGCCAAGAGCCGTTTCCTTGGGATCAGAGCCTGGGAAATTGATCGCATTCTACTCACTCACAGTCCATACAGGAAAGGCATCCTGGGAAGTATAAAAACTGTCTACTTCTTCCTCTTTTTAACATATATATGTATGTGGAGGCGCGAGTGTGTGTGTGTGTGTGTGTGTGTGTGTAAAGGAACACACTTGTATAGATGTGCATGTAGACGCCAGTGGTCAATATCAGGCATCTTGTTCATCTTTCTCTGCCTTACCTTTTGAGTCATGATCTATCCCTGCATGTGAGGCTCACGGATGCAGCTGGACTAACTATCCAGCAAGCCCCAGGGATCTCCTGTCTCCATGTCCCCAAAGCTGGGATTATAGACACGCGCCACCACGTCTGAACTTTACATGGGCATTAGGGATACAAAATCGGGCCTTCATTCTTGTTCAATAAGCACTTTACTGACTGAGTCATCTCCTCGGCCCTATTCCTTTTTGTATTTTGACACCCCTCCCCATACTTTTTCCCAATCTGCCCATCCCTAAGAAGTGGAAAGATTGTGAGAGCCGTGGTGGGGGAGACTATCCAGAGGCATGGCCAGGAGAACCTGGCTGAATACTAGGCTCTCCATGGTCCCCTGTCACAAGGACTGATCCAGACGACCCACGGAGGAGGTTATCCAGTGGAGGGGGGAGGGGAGGGCAGCGGGGAATTGGGGATAACAACTCACTGTTTGCCCACTAAATGTTGTAACTCATTATGGACAATAAAAAATAAAATAATAAATTTAAAAAAAAGAAGTGGCCTTTGTGATTGCAGACCCCACATGGCCTTCAGAGGGTGACAGTGCTGGAATAAGGTGCTCCAGGCACAGGAATCCTTTACATGCCTGCAAGTGTCTTCTGTGCTCTCCTCCCAAGCCTGGAACCCCGCCCCCAGGCAGTTCTCTGCAGGTTGCTGTGAGCCAGAGATTTCATAAACTCTGCTTCCTAAGTAACAAAGTCAAACATCAAACTCAAGTAGGAAACCAAAAGTCAGCACATCTATATGTTCAATATTACGACAGTTCTACTTTGGGCTGTGAAATGGGGAAGAAAAGGTCTAGGCTGGCAGGGTGACATTCCAACGAGCTGGCAGGTGACCTGGAATGGAAGGAAGGGTCTCAGGTGGAAGAGGTGAGAAAGGCTCACTCAAGAGCTGGGAGGAGAGAGGAGAAACAGATGGACCACTGGACCCAAGGAAAACAAACAAAACTAGACCATGAGAGTTAAGGTCATCACTTCAAAAATGTACTTAAGGACTAGGGAAAGTGCTCAGCCAGTAACGTGCTGAGCTCCATTCCTTGACCCATGTGAAAAAGCTCATCATACCACTACAACCTCTAATCTCAGCTCTAAGAAGGTCGTAGACACGTGGATCTCTTGGACTTACTGGCTAGTCTAGCCTACTTGGAAAGTTTCTAGCCAATGAGAGATCCTGTCTCAAAAAAAGGTATCTAGCATTCCAGACGGGTCACACCAGAGGTTTTCCTCTGGCTTCCAAATACATGTACACACATGTGCACCTGCGCACACGTGCACCTTCCAGCCTGGACATGCACACACTCCAATACCCCAAATGTATGGCTCACAATCTGTTGCTCCCTTGGAATTCCTAGCACATGGGTTCCAGGCCAGCCTGGGCTGCGTGCAAAATGCTATCACAAAAATAAATAAATAGTAAATTAAATTAAAATCCAGGTCGTGTTTATATTCTGTGAGATAAAAAGGAGCCTGTGTTAGAGAGTCGGCTAAGTTTGCTTTACTTGGACAACAGGGCTTCTTTTTAGAGATGGGTGACTATTTTCAATTTTAGTGACAATGGCTGCTCCAGGCCATGCTGTGTGAGGGCAGAAGTCCTGTTGTGCCTCCAGCAGGGAGTGGGAGAGGCAGAGGAGAGGCTGATCTCATCCGCACATGACTCTCTTGCCTGCCTTCTCTCATTCATCCGTCCATCCATTCATTCACTCATTCGAGTATATTTACTCTCTGATTCATTTTCCCCTTTCTCAAGCTAAGATCAAACCTTCCCTCTTGGAGCCGCTAAGGGCCTCTTCTTCCCCATCCTCACGTTTCCCTGTCCCAGTCAGAACAGCCAGCCATGCTCCTCCTCAGCCCGTGGCCCCCGGCAACAGCAGTTTGAGAGTGTGCAGTGTCCCAGGTCCTCTTCCCAGGTCCTCATCTCGCTCAGGGGCCTCCGATGCTCGTGGAAGCGGGTGCTGTGGAAGGCTTTGTCAGGCATGGCTGCTGGACGCTTTCTGCATGACCACAGCAGCGTTCCATTGTTAGGAGCATTGTGGCCTAAGGGTGCCATTGGTCAGAGCCACCCAGGGTACAGATGAAGTGCACAAAGATATGTTTGTGGAGCTCTGATAGCATTTAAGGTGGCCATGAGGACCCGCTGTCCAAGGCCCATGAAGTCCTTCCAGATGAAGGTCAACCCACAGGAAACAGGAAGTTAGGGACATAGCAGCAGAGAAGGATGCCAGGCATGACATCTCTAAGACAGTGACTCTGGGAGGGAAAGCCTGCTCGAGGAAAACCAAAGTGAGAGAGGCACTTTGGAGGGTGAAGACCCACACATGGGAAGATGCACAGAAGGACTTGGAAGGTAGGGATGGATAACAAAGGTCAGTAAATAACTCAACAATGAGAAGACGTGGACATGCACCATTGGGGGCGTGGAGTCAGGAATGGAGTGGGCAACACCTGGATTTTTGCACTTGGATTCTAAGAACCACTATGAGGTCTGAGCAGGAAATACACAGCCTGGGCAAACGTGTCAGGTACAACGAAGGCACGAAGCTCAGAGCATCTCCCTGCTAACTGACCTTCTGGGAGGGTGTCATGCCTCACAAGCAGACGTGAGCCCTGAACTGAAAACCCATCATCAATGACCTTGGCCATTCCTGGTGCCTGATGTTCTGAGCTTCAAGGTCAGAAGGGTCATCTCAGCCCGTGCACTATGGGGTGGAGGGTTGCAATGTTGGAATTGGAGTGACCAATGCTGAGGAGAAAACAGAGAGTACAGCATCTCTGGGTGGCTTAGCGAAGCACATCCAGGAGCTGTGGGCTCCTCAGTAAGAATGAGAAGGCAGGACTGCGGAATGTCCCCTCCACAGTGTGTACCAGGGTGGTATTGTTAATCTCCCCCTACGTAGCAGAGATACCTCTGGGAGGGCCATTTTGATAGCTCTTAGAATTTACAAAGCCAAGAAAGAATGACTCTGTGGTGAAAGACTGGAGTCCACAGCAAGTTGGTCAGACAAGCGTTGGCTGGGATGCTCAGAGGCTTAGGTGAGGTCATCCATCCTAGAGGTGATGAGGGATAAGATATCACACAGTCAGCTTGTCTTTTTGTTGAGACTTAAAAGTTTCCCTGTGTTTGGGAGGGTTGTCGCTCATATCTGATTTGATGTGGCTTAGAATTTGGGGAAGAGGGTGGTTAGCCAGGTTCTCTCACCCTGTAGCCCAAACTGTTCTCAAATTCAGGCAAACCTTCTTCCTGCCTCAACTTCCCAAGTGTTGGGATTACAGGCGTGAGTTGCTATGCCTGGCTGTGTTCCCTAGAGGAGGGTAGGGCATGCTGGTCTGGCTGGTTCCAGAGCTCACTGTGGTTGGATAGACACAGCCTTATTGCCCAGGGCTAGTGTGGAAACTGGGCAGGAAAGGAGGGAGAGCACACCTGCTCTACTCTGGCCCTCTGGTTCACTGACCAACAGGGATACGTGAAAAGAGAAGGGTGTAGAAGATATTCTCAGGTCAGAGAAACTCCAAGAAAGCGCCACTGTGTCGCTGCTGTGTGAATGTGCCAGCATCGCACCATTCCGTTCCCTTGGCTATTTTTTCATATATGCAGAGACATGACTATACCAAACAAGAGACTTGTGGTCCCTGCAACAAGATGCCCATCCCCCTTCTCGTCAGCAAGGCCTCTGTGAAAGATATGCACAGGACAACTTGAGAATAGTAGACAGCGAACAAAGCACTTGGCACACAAGTGTGAGGACCTGGGTTCGGATGTCTAGCATCCATGTTAAAGCTTGCTGGATGAGGGATCTCTGCACGAGCTGGCTAGGTAGACAAGCAAGAGAGCCTGCCTCGGTTATTAAAATGGCAAGTCATGGGGGAAGACACCCAATGTCAACCTCTGGCTTTCCCATACATGCATGCATTTGTGCACTCACATCCGTGAGATACATACATACATGCGTACACACAGAGATACCACACACATTAAAGAAAAAAAGAGAATCAGGATGGGAAATTTGATAGGAGCTTATTTCTTTCAATTCTTGTCAAGGTTAGTATTTGGGATGGCTCCCACACTATCTACGAGCCAGACCAATGCCCTCCTGGTCACAGTGAGGGCTCCTCTATTCCTGCGGGAATTCCGTGGAAGTCTGACACTTTCTTGCAGCTGGCCCTCCAGCACCTGGTCATTCTCCTCAGCATCTCAGGGCAGAAATCAAGTCCTGTGCATTGGCACTGAGCACAGAGGAAGAACAGCACCACAGGGCTGGGGCAGAGTGTGAAGACAGAGACAGACATGAATGGTGTCCCTGGACAAGGCGCGATGGTCCTCCAGGGTGCTGCTCTGTCCTCGCTTCTCTCAGGTTCACCTCATGTTCAGACATCAAGAGCAGCTGGCAGAAGCTTCCTGTAGTCAGAGAGAAAGCAGGGCTACCTTGATGGCCTCCCAACCCCACCCGTGGCTCCAACCAGCACAGTACTATCCCATGAGTTTGCCCCCCAAATGAAATCATCTTGTCTGTAGCTCCCTTTGCCTGGGTTGCGACTGGCCACATTTTCTTTGAAGAGAGAAGTGTGAGACAGCTAAAAGCATCTCTTTGGAGATGCTCTCTAGCCATCAGGGAACTCCAGAGACCTTGGATGATTGCTGTGTGTGTGTGTGTGTGTGTGTGTGTGTGTGTGGACACGTGTGTGCACACCCTCCTGTGTGGGGTAGGGTAGCTGGTCTGCTGGCCCCTCTTCAGCTTTGTCAGGTAGCTGGGCAGTGTGGCTTTTTATGGACATTCGTTTGGAATGTATGACAGAGCTGCATCTTTAATTACGATTTAACGGGTGACATTCTCCCCAGTCGCAGAGCATTTTGATAACATTTATTACAGGGGCCAAAGTTGATTTTACAGTCAGTAATAAACAGGAACAAAACTGCAGCCATTGGAGCGATGGCCCTAGCACGCTCCCTTTGTCCACAGACGGCATATTATTCTTGCTTGGTAAGTTGATCAGAAAATGGAATTTAAGTCCTACTCAACGTTTGATCGTCTTCCCTCAGAACGACAGATGCTCGGAGCAGCGGCATTTTGAAAAGAGCTCTGTCTGCTGCTGCTTATGAAATGGCAGGACATTTGGCACCTCCCGCATCCCAGCACTTGAAAACCGTGGAGTCACATAAATGGCCAATGAGTGGTGGGAAAGTTTACCTCCTGTCTGTGCAGCACGATTCACTTCTTCCCAGTGACGCAAAGCAGCGTCGAGGCCTTTCAAAAGAAGAGTCTCAAAACTTGCTGGGCTTCGTCCATTCAGCAGTGGAAGGAGCCCCCCCCCACATACACACACATGTACACACACATGCACACACATGCACACACACTTACACATACATGTACACACATGCACACACAGTTGCACACACATGCACACACATGTACACACATATGCACACACACATGTACACACATGCACACACATATGCACACACTTGCACACACATGTGCACATGCATGCACACACACTTACACACATGTGCACACATATTCACACACTTGCACACACACATGTACACACACGCATGCACACACACACACCCCTCCACCACCACACCTGGTGAAACACAGACTTGACAATATAGTTTTAATAATGAAATGGCATTTTCTCACCTGGAACCTTATACATGTAAGTAAACACACATCCCTTGCTTGTCAGAAGATGAAGAGAACCACCTTTAATGAAAGACCTTCTCCCCAGGACAAGCCAGGCAAAGAGCCTCACCGGGAAGAGAGACACACCAGCACCAGTGGAGGCAACCAGGGTCAATGTGTTTGCATGCAAAGCCTGTAGGTGGCTGACATCCCCAGAGCCCAAGGACTTGCTGGCCTTCCACCACCCGGAAGGATCAGAAACAGGCTAATGTCTGGGCCCATTTACTGGTTTCCTCCTTTAAGACCTGGGATCTTCCTTTGGGGTTAACCCTACATTAGAGGTGTCCAAGGATCCCACAGGTGCCTTCTCCCACCTCCCCCATGGAACGCGTCACATAGGCTCCTGGTGAACACCCAGCTCTCCTAGTGTCCATTTGGAGAGGCAACCCCAGCTTCTCTGACTAGCCCACAACCAGCTGAATCCCTCTCCTCACATTGCATGGTGCAGAGGGGACTGTCCAGTTCCCCAAGAAAAGGGAGGTTAGGTGCAATTTCCCATGGAGCCAAGCTCTACACCCGTTGAGTCTCAGCTGCTTGTACACAGTGACGACTGGTCAGGAAAAGCCTGCCCACCTCGTGTCCCTGCTTCTGTGTACCTCACATCAGCCCAGGACTTCCTCACTTGTCTACCCTGAACTTGTAGTGGACCAGGCAGAACTCACAGCAAACACAACGCCAAGGTGCTGGACAGCAGTGTTCTCATGGGCACCGAAACAGGAGTTTCCACAACAAAGGAAACAAGGGACTCAGATCAAAGTCACTAGAAGTGTGTTCAGAGCTGGGAGCAGCTGTGGCCCTGTGGAGAGTGACTACTGTAGTCACAGCAGGATAGGAGGTACGGTGGCCATCAGGACAGTGTTCAATCCAGGCTCAGCAAAAGCCCAGTCAAAGACCTGAGACAGCTTCTCACCTCTCACAGTTCTGGCCTCTGAACAATTGAAAACTAGAGCTTCTGTCAGGACTTCAACTGCAGCGTTGCTCAGAGAGAAATGTCAGACAGAGAGCACTGGGCGTCATCCTTTCTCCACTCTGAGCACATTCCTGGAGTAGAACTCCGGGGTCCACCTCTCTTGAGTGAGCCCCCATCAGTGGAAATAGTATCCAACTTCAGTGGCTGTGTATGACCAAATGGCAGAAACGTGGTGGATTAGTTTTCCATGCCTGTGGTGAAATACCTAAGACTGAGTGACTTTAAAAGGAATAATTCGCAGTTCTGGGAGCTCAACAGCTCTAGGCCAGTAGTAGTATATGGCACTGGACCTCATGATCCTGGTCTCACAATGGTGGCACAGCAAGAGTGGAGGGCAGCATGACCAACCAGGAAACCACAGAGGCTGAGGGTTCACAATTCCTTCTCAGAATAACTAACTGACCGAATAACCGCCTGCTGAGCCTTGCCCCTTAAGGATTCCTAACCACACTAGATGGAATGTACCATGTCCCCCATAGCCTCTTGTTTGATCACCTGGTTCCCAGCAGGTAAAGCTCTTGGGAAGGTTGGGGAACCTTTAAGACTTGGAGCTTTGCTGGAGGAAGTAGATCTCTAGGAGCAGCTGTGAACTTTTGTAGCCTGTCCTAACTCCCTACTCCCAACTGGCTTAATGACTCAGGCACCCATGTGACCAGCAGGCCCCTGCTCTTGCCACCATGACTTCTACACCAGGAAGGAAAATATTCTCTTGAAAGTATAAACCATAAAAACACATTTTCAAAAACCCACATTTTCAGGCTGGAGAGATATCTCAGTGGTTAAGGCACTTGCCTGCAAAACCTAATGACCAGGGGTCAATTCCCCAGTACCCATGTAAAGCCAGATGCACAAAATGGTTCATGCATCTGTTTGTTTGGAGCCATTGGGAGCCTTGGCACACCCATTCTCTCTCTCTCTCTCTCTTTCTCTCTCTTCTCTCTTCTCTCTATCTCTCCCTGCTTGCAAATAAATGAATATTTTTTAAACCACACATTTACCTTCCTTCAGTTATTTCTTGTCAGGTGTTTTGTCTCTAAAAAGAGAAAGTAACTGAGACACACATCTGATGAACAAAGCGAGAACTGGGACTCAAAGACACCAGGACGTGAATCCCTGGGACTGGGAGAGGGAAGGGGAACTGAGTCCAACCCACCTCACCCTCCATGTCCACTCAGAGCTTAAACAAGGGAAATCAGAAGTTGCAAGGCCAGAGTGTGTGATCTAGAAGGAGACCATCTTCCCTGTGGTGACATGGGTCAGGTTAGCCTGTCTGCTCTAGAAGGAACCATCTTTTCCTGTGTTGGTATGGGTCTCTGCCAGTCAACAGTTACTGCTCAGTCTTAGATTCTGTGACTCTGAGGAGAGAGTCGAGTGAGAACTTGGGGCCACGCCACATGTTGTTTTCAAGTGTCATTGAACATAAACCTTGCTGGCTGCGAGCTGATTGGTTGGGTTTTATTTCAGCCCAGAGTGATTTTTTTTAAATGACTAATTTATAAAATCTTTGAAAATAAGAGTTTCTAATGAAAGTGCTTACACAGCCGTGACTCTGGTGTTGGAAATGGCACCATTGTCATTAAGGGTGTGTTGTTGTTTGTTTTATGCTAATCTGCCTTCAATGTGACAGACTGTCACCTGCACGGGGGGTACCGTTCTGCACGATATTAGCCCATATGGCACGAGCTAAATTGTATGGAAGCTATGGGCTAATTACAGATGAGTTAGTAAAGCCAGGCAGAATGAGCCTGGCCATGGACACCCCTCCCTCCCCAAAGTGAATTAACCCGAGTAGAGCGTTGCAGTTCCGCGTAGCTTGGTCTTGGCCAAGAAACCCACAGTTCCATTTCAAACACATCTTTTGTCCTTCCCACAGTCCCTTAACTGTAACGTGGGATCGAGAGACCACTTACTTTAAAGAAACATATCACCTTCTTCAATAACCCACACCCAAATCATTGAAACCAGGGCACAGGGCGTCCACAGAGCTGGGGACAAATGCACAAATGACATGTTTCTGAGAAGGAAAAATAAGTGTGTTTCATCCCTGGAGGCTCGAGGTCAGTTGTCCAGGAAATGGGTGCTCTAGAAGTAGGAAGAATGAAGTAACTCTGGTAGCACATCCATCAGGATTCTGGTGGGAAGAAACAGCATTCAATGCAGGTGAATCCATCATGCTGTACCTTCCTTGCTGGGTGGCCATTTCTCTGGTGCCACCTCTGTCACCAGCAAGGAGGGCAGCGTTTCCTTGCAGCCAGAGGGTAAAGCCCAGGGGCCTGTCCTCGGAGACCGCATTGACGCCGCTCTGTTAATCAACTGGCACGAGGAACATGGGGCACATTTGGTTTCTCCTTCCCACATGGCACCCAGCCTGCTCACAATATGCTAGTCTGGGGAGTTGGATTTCTTGGGTGACACCCTCAGCTTCTCCCTGTATGGTCTTTAGATGTCTCAATTAACTGAGACAGTGACTCACAGAACACGACAATCTGCCACTTTGCTAATCTTTGCAAATAATTGCACTTTACATTGCCTGGAAGGGTTCAAGTGCCGAGATGCTGAAGCACTGGACTTCCCGCTGCATCTTGACACTTGGAACGAATCTCTGAACACGAGCGGGTCCCTCTTTCGGATGTTTTGAAATAAGATGCACACCCGTATTCTTCTCTTAACTCACTGCCATGAACAATTAAAAACTCAAGGTCAGACAATAAAATGAGAAGTTGGAAGGCAAGAAGGCAGCCAGCTCTGCACATGAGGAAGCCAGTGGGTCCAGCCTAGCCCACCCCTGGGCAGATAATATCAGCTGATGAGTCCAATTAACCTCCTCTATCTCCACTGACTCATCTGTAAGAAGGGGACCTGAGGATGCTCACCCATGGGTCCATGCACCTCAATCCATGGGTGTCATATAATGCTCAGAACTCAACAGAGAGTTGAATATGTGACCATGTGAGTGAATATAGAGCCGAGAATGTCAGACGGTCACTGTGTGCTAGGTTGAGGCCTGGAGCTGTTAGAGAGAGAGCAGGGTGTCAGATTCTGGCTAGTAAAGAGAAGTGAGTCTCATTCCACTCAGAACCAAAATCACAGCCTTTTCCAATAAGAAGATACCCACAGACATATAAATGCTCTATCCTCTCTGTCTCTTGTATGTTGGCACTGTCTCAACTCTGTTACTAATCCATACTAATTCTGTTACTAAACACCTGAGACTGAAAGATTTATAAGGAAAGAAGATGATCCAGCCCAAAGTTCAACATGAAGTGGAACGTGCCTGGCTTCCAGGGGAGAGAGCCTGGAGCTGCCCAGAAGGACCAGCAGCCTGTGCCAGAGACAAAGCAGGATAACAACAACCTGCTCTGTGGACAGCTAACCTGAAAGGGTGGATCCAGGCTCTTGGAGACACATTGTTCCTTCTTCAAGTCCCAGCCTCGAAACACCTCAACATTTGTAATGCAATTGGAGCACAAGTTTTGGTGGTAACAAACCACAGCAGCCAGGGTCCAATGTGGGAATGCATACCAGCATTTTTCAGAGACATTTGTTCTTACACAGCCATGGAGCTGGATACCCTACCCCAGCAGGGAGCATATTTCCACATCTGAGGCTGAGCTGGGAACCCAAGGTTCTCAAGGATGGGGAGATCATTAAGTCATTAAGAAGGATAGACCCTGATGGGCCTTCAAGGCTGACTTGGAATCTTGGGACAGACTAGATCCCCAGGGTGTTCCTGACATCTACTTGGCCTCTAGTTTTGACTTGGTGACTTCCTGCTGGAGAAGAGAGTGGGTATTGAGGTCCGTGAAACTGAACAGAAGATGGGCCAGAATTGAGAGAACTCAGGACCTCCCACCAACCTAAAGTGATGCCCTGTGTGCCATCCAGGGTACCTGTCACCCTCCACCTTCCTCTTCCTGCTTCTGCCTTCCTGGGACTTCCAAGAAAGACTTCCAAAGTCTCAGTACACCTCTGGTGTCACACAAGTTCAGAACCCCACAGGGAAGGGCAATTTAAATCCATCCAATGCAAGGCTACCCCAGAGCAGGCTGAAATGAGGTTGCCAGACATAATTAAGTGAAATAAGACATTTGATTCTCTCACTTTACATAAAAGCAAATCTGTGAGAAGCAACCTATCATGTCCATGGTCGCTGTTGCCTCTAAATCAAGCATATTGGTGTCCACGTTCTGAGCCTTCAGAGTGAAGAAGGAACAGAGCATGGTACAGCTGGAAATGCAATCAGGCTGTATTTACTTATCTTTCTCAGTGCAACTTAAGGAAGGGGTATGTTTTGGCTCACAGAGAGTACAGTCCATCATGGACCGGAAGTCACAGTGACAGGAGCTCGAGGCAGCTGGTCACATTGCAGCGAACTTCAGGGGTCAGAGAGTGACGTAAATGCTGGTGCTCTGCTCGCTTTCTCTTCCTTATACAGTCCAGGACCCAAGGCCACGGGACAGTGCTACCCATAGTTAAGGTAGCTTCAATTAATGTAATCTAGAATGAACGCAATCTAGACTCTCTCAATTAATGTAATCTAGAATCTCTCTCACAGACAATCCCAGAGGCAGCTTCCATGCTGGTTCTCAGTGCTATCAAGTTGACAAGATGACCTTTATCAGGAGGCTTTGTACCCAGGTTACCATCACAGACAGGAAAAAGGCCAGTTTTCTCTTGAGCTGTGGCTGTCCTTAGGATGGCGGTTCTGCTGGCTTTCTGCTAAGAATCCAAAAGCCCCTCACTGGCTCTCACTTTCCTGAGAAGTGGAGCTATGTGTCAGTCATCCAGTTATCAGATTCCCCAGTGAATTAGCTGCCCCAGGAATGAACTTGGCCATGGACTCTTATGCCTCCCTGGATCCAAGTTTGCATGGGGTTCTTGCACTCCCCATAAATATGGTACCTTCATCTCCTCCTCTTTCCCCATGAAAGGTGGACCTTACAGGGCTGAGGGCTCTACTGCCTCTTCCCACTAGTTCCTGTCATTTGGGTCCCATGGCTCTGTGGGCTCAAGTTTTTAGAGGCAGCTCCCTCTCTTTGCATCTGGGTGCACACAGAAAGGGTGTTTGGCTGCACCCCTGCAGACAGCAAGACGCCATCATTATTTGCTTAGCACAATGTGGAGGGTGCTGCTGGCGTGGGTGGGAGGGGGTCAGGGATGCCACTCACTATGCTACAGCACTGAATAGAGCTGGCCACAAGAAGGGCCCAGCCGGAACTCTCAGGAGAGCTGAGGCTGAGAGCCCTGAAGCAGCGGAGCAGGTGGCCCCTCTTTTCAGTTCCAAGTCTTCTATTTCCTGAAGCCAAGGATTTGCCATCTCCTCTCCAAAAACACAATGGAAGTAAACGATTTGTTATTTCGGCATGTAGCTTATCGGTGAATCAAAAACACAAAACGAAACAAACAAACAAAAAAACCCAGAAAATCAAAAGAGCAAGGTGACAACTCGTCTCTCTCCTGACCAGTCTGTGTCAGCTTTGATGGGGTGCAAATGAGGAGCAGGGCCAGGCAAGAGCACTGAAAGGAGACCCTCTGTGGGTGGCCAGTGAGTGATGAGAAACGGGCCAGGTCTGCCAAACAAGAGAAGGAAGACAGATTGACACACAGCAAGATGCACAGAGGCCCAGGAGCTGTGAAGACACACATATGCCTAGCTGCCCTGGTTCTCCACATGGTGGCCCTTGACTGATGGACCACTTCCAAGAAGGGACAATGGGACTCTGCAGGGACTGAGATAATGGCTCCAGGAGTAAGACCACTTGTTTTGTAAAGATGAGGACCTCAGTTTGATCTCCAGCACCCACATAAAGAGCCCAGCATGGTAGAACGATCTCTGAGGTGCTCTGGTCAGCCCGTCGAACTGAAAAGTAACACAAGCTCCAGGTCCAGTAAGAGACCATGTCTCCAGGACATGTCTCAAGGAAATAAGTTGACAAAGCAATAGAGGAGGGTACCCATGTCCTCCTCTGACCTCCACACCTGGCACACAGGGCACATGTGTCTGCACACCTGTGTGTGTGTGCACTCCCACACACCAAAACCATGGGACACTGAAGATGGGTCCTCCCAAGCCAGGCCAGACCAGCAGCACCATCGTGAGGCACAGAGGGGCCACCTGGATCTGCTGGCTTGGCTCCCCTGCAGGGCTTCTTGGATGTTTCCACTAGAGATCCTATTTCACCTGGGAGATGTTTATGTCACCCTGCTGTGTATGTATGTGTGTATATGTGTCTATGCACTTGTAAATAAAGTAGGCATACATATCATTTACTGGTAATCAATCGTAAAGAAATAGATTTTCAAACAACTCTTCTGGTATCTGTGTAATTTTACTATTTATTAAAAACTAAAACATGAGGGCTGGAGAGAGGGCTTAGTGGTTAATGTGCTTACCTACAAAAACTCAACAACCCAAGGAAAGCCAGA